>QANZ01054508.1:0-17997 GCA_003254925.1 Chamaecrista fasciculata | reverse complement strand
ATTTTAATTAATAGAAATGTTTTATTAATTAAAAGTCATGGCTTGAAATTTGAAATTCAAATAGATTTGATCTAGATTTCAAATGATTGAATTAAATATATTAAAGTAATATTTTAATTCAAGTATTATAGGGAAGTCGAATTCTAGGTCTAAAATTGGATTTAAATATTAGTGTAATATTTTAATTTAATAAAGACTAGAATTCAAAATTCAAAAGATTGACTTAAAGATATTATGGTAATATCTTAAATCAATATTGTTGGAAAATAACAAATTAGTTATAACTTCCTAAAGGTTAGGATTGTTATTTTGATTTATTAAATTCCAACAATTTTGACTAGGGGATGACGCATGGGTGAGTATCTTTTGGGAAGATTTGATCTTCCAATTTGATTCTCTAAGATTGCATTTGAATTCAAATTATAATATTAAGGTAATATTTTAATTAGGAATTCAAGTCCTAAAATTATGATATTACTGTAATCTCATAATTTTATAATTTGATAATCCTATAATTTAGGGATTCCCTAATTATAATTATCAAAATCCCCAAACCCTATATATAGATTAGCATAAGTCGAATTCTATAAGCCTCATGTACACTTGGGAAAATTCGACTTTTGCCTAGCTAATTCACAAGAGCAAAATCGGTTTTGAGTCTTGGTGAAGAGAGAGAGAAAACACAACCCTAGTTTCCTAGAGAGAGAAAGTGGCGCATAAACCTAAAAGGAGTTTTAGGGTTTGTGTGACAAGGTTGTGAGATCAAGAATAGGATTCCTGATCATAGGCGCCATCTTGTTCTTAGGAGTTCAAGAATTGTTCTTGAATTCAAGAACACCGTAGATAAGGTCCCTGGTTCACTTGGAGAAGTGTAGGAGGCTAGCACCTAGGCATCTCCAAAACTGTTCGTGTGGATCACCGGCGGAGGGAGCACACTCGGAGTGGACTCCTCAGCATCGTAGACACAAAAGTCGTCGATTGATTTGGGTAAATCTCTAGTCCTTTTACTGACACAGATCCATATAGCGGATCCTTGGGAAAGAAATCACTGTGCGCCTGGTTTTATCATGTTATGTGTTTAAATTTTAAATTTATACCTATTTCCGCTGCGTTGGCGTGCCTGTGATTTCCCAACACTTAGTTCATTCAAGTTCCCACGTGAATAATCGACCAGGGACAGTTTAGAATAATTATCACATAATTAATCAAGGATTGTTATCACAGTAAACATGCTAATAATATGATAACGACATAATTCATCATTCATAAATCAGTCAAACAATATGTTCATACATATAAATTGATTGGCCCTAAGGCACAATCTCCATCAAACACCCACTTGCACTAGGTACAATCATTAATCAAACTGTTCCTACACTAGGTACATTGATCAATGTGTCAAATTCCCATCGACGTTACATGGCGTTCATGTATGACCCATGCTAGAGGGTTTCGTAAGAGGATCAACAACATTATCCTCGCATGCTACTTTACATATATCTTGACATCACCTCTGTAAACCATCTCTCTAAGAAGGTGATAACGTCTGAGTATATGTTTGGTCCTTTGGTGGGACCGGGGCTCCTTGGCTTGTGCAATAGCACCACTATTGTCACAATAAAAGGTTATAGGATCAGCAATTGTCGAAACCACACCAAGCTCAGCAATGAACTTCCTAATCCATACAGCCTCCTTCGCTGCATCTGATGCTGCCATATACTCAGCCTCCGTTGTAGAATCAGCAATCGTGCTCTGCTTGGAACTTTTCCAACTCACGCTGCCACCGTTCAAGAGAAACACGTATCCAGACTGCGATTTAAAATCATCTTGGTCAGTTTGAAAACTGGCATCTGTGTAACCAATTACACATAGCTCTTCACCAGTTCCACCATAAACCAAGAATTCATCCTTAGTCCTTCTCAAGTACTTAAGGATGTTTTTGACAGCGGTCCAATGATCCTCACTAGGGTCTCTATACACCGAAGTCATGCTGGTCTTAGTTCATTCACGTTCCCACGTGAATAATCGACCAGGGACAGTTTAGAATAATTATCACATAATTAATCAGGGATTGTTATCACAGTAAACATGCTAATAATATGATAACGACATAATTTATCATCGATAAATTAGTCAAACAATATGTTCATACATATAAAATTATTGGCCCTAGGGCACAATCTCCATCAGTTGGGACCCACAATAGCTTCTTGATAGGTGGTAGGCTCACCACGCTCCATGAGCAACACATCCTTGTTCTCAGTCATCAAAAATCCATATCTTTGAGGCTGAGAACGTGTTCTATCAGACCTTCGTGGTCCTTGTGCTACTAGAGGAGCTTCCACAACGTCTTGTGGCTCTTCTCTAGTTTCCGTCTGCGCCTCTAGAGTGTCTTGTGGATCTTGAACCTCTTCAAGATCTATCTTACTCCCACTATCTCTTTTGGAGACAAAATCCTTTTCTAGAAAGAATTCATTTCTGACTACAAACACTTTGTTGTCAGATGGGTAGTAGACATAATACCCCCTTGTTTCCTTGGGGTATCCCACAAACAAACACTTTAGAGATTTGGGAGACAGTTTATCATTAGGCTGTTGCTTAACATAAACTTCACATCCCCAAACCTTGAGGTAAGACAAACTGGGCCTCTTCCCAGTCCATATCTCATATGGTGTCTTCTTAGTTGCCATAGACGGAACACGGTTAAGTGTGAACGCAGCAATTTCTAGAGCATGCCCCCAAAAGGATGGCGGAAGATCAGCCTGACTTTATTAGATATGGTCCGATCTATGATGAGTCAAGCTGATCTTCCGCCATCCTTTTGGGGGCATGCTCTAGAAATTGCTGCGTTCACACTTAACCGTGTTCCGTCTATGGCAACTAAGAAGACACCATATGAGATATGGACTGGGAAGAGGCCCAGTTTGTCTTACCTCAAGGTTTGGGGATGTGAAGTTTATGTTAAGCAACAGCCTTCCTTATCCAAATAAGAAAGGGAAATAATGTTTGAACTCAATGAAGGTACATAATAACAATTATTCAAAATGAAAATAAGCCCAGAGGGCAACACAAGCTCGTATATTCCCACAGCAACAGCAGCAACTCTTGCTCCATTACCTACGCACAGGTCCACCTCGCTTCTGTCCAGCTTTCTACTGTCTCTAAGACCCTGCACATTTGTACAAATGTGAGAACCACATGCTGTATCTAATACCCAAGTGGTTAAAGTAGACAAATGAACGTCTATAACGAAGATACCTGAAGTAGAGACCTCACCGCTCTTCTTCTTCTTTTGATCTTCCAAATACAATTTGCAATTTCTTTTCCAATGTCCTGGCTTTTGGTAGAAAAAGCACATTGCATCCTTTGAGGGTTTCGCCTTCTTGGCAGGTTGTGGATTAGGTTTGTTCTCTGGCTTGGTCTCACCAACCGGGGCTTTACCCTTCCTCTTTCTTTTGCCCATCCCTTTCCCCTGGTTTTTCTGAACCATCAAGACTGCATTAGGTGCCTTTTTAATGGATGCCTCAGCAGTCTTAGCATCCCATGCAGCTCAGAAATTGATTTCTCCATTCCGTTCATATTGAAGTTCATGACAAACTGGTCATAACTTCTAGGCAGCGAGTTTAGGATCAAATCCGTCGCAAGCTCTGAAGTAATGGGAAATCCCAGCCTACTAAGGTGATCTATGTACCCCTTCATCTTCAAGACATGGGTACCAACGAATGCACCTTCAGCCATCTTGCAAGAGTGTAGAGCCTTAGTGGTCTCAAACCTCTCTTTCCTAGCCTGTTGTTGGAACATTTCCTTGAGATGTGTGACAATCTCAAAAGCCATCAACATTTCCATGTTCTTTTGCAACTCTGGAACCATTGTGGCTAGCATCAGGCAAGCAATGTCCACAGAGTCATTGAAGTGCTTCTCATAAGCAGTTCTTTGAGCTCGTGGAGCGTCGTTGGAAGGCTCTTCAGGGGAAGGGTTTTCTAGAACATAAAGCTTCCTTTCTTGGGCTATCACCGCATCCAGGCGAAAGCCCAACACTATATCATCAAGGCCCACTAAACACGTGTAGCTTGGGCTATCACCGCATCCAATAAACCAAGATTTTAATAAGGCATTGCGTTGAATCTTCCATTCACCCATGTCTCCTCAAGATAAAATTAGATACGTGTAGCTTGGGCTATCACCGCTCCACAATGATCAAGATTTTAACAGGGTGTTTTATTGATGACATTAAAACAAGATTTTATAAGGTTTCAATTTTAAATTCAATTTTAAAATTAAACGCGTGTGCCAAGTGTTTTATCCCCATGTATCATAAACATATAAACACATGCACAAATTTTTTATGTTATACAAAATCCTACGCTCGTATCGAATATGTGGTTGTGCGTACAATATAAAATTTGCATGTTAAAATCATGACCCCTAAACATACATCTAGCGCCAGTTTGTATCATATACAAAAACTATATGCATAAAATAACCGTGTTTAGATATGGCTCATCTACCCTAAATTCCCTCAAGCCACTGAGCGAATCTTTCTAAAAGAAAAGGAAAAATTACATTGGGAAACCTCATTTGAACATATGAGGGGAGTAAGGAGAGAAAAGAAATTTACATCCAGAATTTAGGGAGACGACACGCAGGCCGTATTTACCAAAATAATATCTAGAGCCATATCCAACAACAAACTCAAACATACATGAACAATTTCACATATATATTCACGCATCAACAACACAAAAAACGACTTTGATTGTGTTCAATTAGGGGTGTGCAATTAACATGCCTTCTTCGAAAAATAAGTCTTGCATCAATAATTCAAGAATTCAAGAATCATATTCAAGAAGTCGAATTTATTGACCCAAAATTTATAAACTCAAAATTTACAATTTTCAGCCAAGACCTAAACTTTTCAAGAAAATTTTTAAATCAATCTAATTGATTACCTTATGTATCAAATACATAAATTTGCACCATTCTTAGATTAGGTTAAAATCGTGAGGTGGATAATCGCAAAAATTTGAGCATATCGAATGAAAAACGGTAAACATACAAACATACATCAACATGTATATTCACAAAACTAGCATAAACACAACGTTAACCTGTCTCTGATACCACTGTTGGAGATCATGGAGCAAAACGAAGCGGAAAAAGGTAAAATTAAAATTTTTTACAAAACCTTATAATCTCCTCCATATGATCCACTACTTGTGTTTATACCAGTGAGATAAGATGTTTACCTAAATCACGAATGCTGGAATGATTGCAACTCCAAGAAGTCCACAGACTTGTGTCCTTCCTCTGTCGGTGATCCACACGAACAGTTTGGCAGATACTCAGGTGATAACCTCCAATCTCTTCTCCAAGAGATTATGGGAACCGATCTACAATCTTGGAATTTCAAGAACATTTCTTGAAATATCCAAGAACAAGTGGCGCACTACCAAGAACGAACTTCTTGGCCACTGAGTCTAGGGATTTTCGCCTCTCTCTCTTTCTCACACACAAATCGCCCCTAAAACCCTAAGTTTAGGGTTAGTTCCAAAACTCTCCCTTTTTCCTCTTAAGGCTATGCAACTTTCTCACCCATATTAGGCTAGGGTTTTAGGCGACTTGCATGTGTATATAAAGAGTCCCCACTCCTCAAATTAGGGAATCTTAAAATCTTGATTATAAGATTACATTAATATTATAATTCAAAATTAAGAGGCAATCTTTATTTAAATTTCAAGATCATATCATGAAACCTAGAATGCACACTTCCCATTGGTTGGAATGAGTCAAGAGGATTTGAATTCTTAATTAAAATATTACATTAATATCTTAACTTAAAATTCAAAATGCATTCTTGAAATTCAAAATGCAAGATCAAATCTTGCATTTGATTCTTCAAGTATGCGCCCCCCTCTTGTTTATTTTATAGAAATTTAATAAATAAGAAAACAATCCTAACTCTTAGGAAGTTATAACCAACATATTAATATCCTTAACAAATTGAATTAAAATATTACCCTAGTATCTTAATTCAAATTCAAATCTTGAATTCAAATTTAAATCTTGAATTCAAATTTCAATCTTGAATTCAAATTAACAAAATCATATATCATTAATTAAAATCAAGAGTGAGGCGCCACCACCCCTCTTATTCTTCAATATTAGAGAATTTAATAAATCATAATCCCCTTAGTCTTAGGAGACTTAGCCAATTCATTATTCCCTAATATTTTAAATAAGAATTGAATTGTAAATAGATTAATCAAATTAACTATTTAACAATTAATATATTTAAACTTGTCTAACAAATTTAAATATTACAAATGTAGATTTTATTTAAGACAAGACTTCATGTCCTAAGACATTCAACTATGCCTTAAATTGTGTCACTAAA
Source organism: Chamaecrista fasciculata (assembly GCA_003254925.1). Lineage (NCBI taxonomy): Eukaryota > Viridiplantae > Streptophyta > Magnoliopsida > Fabales > Fabaceae > Chamaecrista > Chamaecrista fasciculata. The sequence continues at coordinate 11,603 of QANZ01054508.1, read as the reverse complement.
GTGACTCACCAATTAAACCCTAATTCCTGTCTCATTACAGTATCTTGATCCTTCTCATGTGTGACCCAGCAGGCCTCATGTGAAATTGGCAGCAAGCCATCTCTATGACTCACAAGTCGAGAGCGGACTCTAGCAAGCCATCACGACTACCCAAAACACGTGAGTTATCGTTTTAACATCAACGACTTAACCTTAGTACCACCTTGTCTTAATCCCTATTGTGACATGATATTTTGGTCATGGATAAGGCATGGGAAAATCATCCTTGTAATCAAAACCATAACTTTCTCGATTCCTTGAGTTAGTCCCATTACCTTGTGTGGCCACACATTCCTTGGACAAACTCATTGAGGGGCCCAGTCAAATATCTCTCAACTTAATGAGGGACAAAATTCCTTCTTGGTCTACCACATTCCTCAGCACGGCAAACAACTAAACCCGTACCTAGCCTGTATGGCTACCCTGTTACGGGCAACGTTGGACTTGGCCAAAGTTCAACATCTATAACGCCGGAATAATGAAGACCTCAGGTCTAAGGGCATCATGACAGGTGTACAAGAGAGACTAGCTCATGACTAAACCCATAATTGCACCATGACTCTCGAGAAGCATCACATACGTGTATCTCTGTACACCGAAGTCATGCTGGTCTAAGTTCATTCACGTTCCCACGTGAATAATCGACCAGGGACAGTTTAGAATAATTATCACATAATCAAGGATTGTTATCACAGTAAACATGCTAATAATATGATAACGACATAATTTATCATTCATAAATCAGTCAAACAATATGTTCATACATATAAAATGATTGGCCCTAGGGCACAATCTCCATCATATAGGAATAGGCACTTTTAACAGAAAATAAACCATTATTGTGTCTACCCCAAACCACTTTATCCGGACTGTTAGAGATCAAAGGAGGAACCTCAGAGCTAATCCTAGTACATAAATTGTCACTTAGAAGATTATTAAGATAGTTCATATTCCAATCACCATTATCACAGATAAGATCTCCCACATATGCCGACACTGTGTTCATAGGAATAGAGCATTGCAAGTAGTTTATGAGGGGAAATTCAAGAACTCCCCAATTGTCTAACCGAAACCTAGCATCTCTTCCATTACCTATAGACCACCTAATATTATTCCCAATATGGTCCCATAATTTAGATAATTCCTTCTAGAGGAGGGAATCACTCTCCTTGACACAAATTTCTCTCCTAATATCTTTCCCTTTCCCATATTTACCCAAAAGAACCTGACTACACATATTCTCAGGGTTAACAATAACCCTCCACCCAACTTTCATGATAAAAGCATCATTCATATCACTCAATTTTTTTATCCCAAGACCCCCACTAGCCTTCTCCCTACAAAGGACCTCCCAACTCAAAGTGTGCATGCGCCTATTACCCTCAGGATGTCCCCAAATAAAATTCCTCTGCAATCTCTCAATCTCATCACAAATACTCCTAGGAATACGAGTAGACTACATGGAGTAATATGGTATAGAAGATATAACAAAATTCGCAAGAGTAATCCTACCGGCCATAGATAAGGAATTAGCTTTCCAACCCGAAAGTCTAGACTTCACCCTATCCACAATTCTAAAGAAATCCTTCTTGACTTGCCTCCCATGAAGAAGAGGCATGCCAAGATAAGTCCCTAGGTTATCAGTCTCAGAAAAACCAGAGATATTAATAATCTCATCTTTAACCTCACTAGGAGTCTTTTTAGAGAAGAAAACTCTAGTTTTCTCAACACTAATTTTCTGCCCAGTAGCCTCACAGAAGACATTTAAACACTCCACAATGTAGTTAATTTGGTTAACCGAGGCCTCACCAAAAATCACAATATCATCAGCAAATAGTAAGTGAGAAATCAACGGCCCATTTCTACCCACTCTAAGAGTAATCCAATCACCACTGTCCATATTATCATTAATGAGTTGCGATAATTTCTCAAGACAAAGCAAAAAAAGATAAGGAGATAGAGGATCCCCTTGCTTAATGCCCCTAGAAGGTTTGAAGGAATTAGTCTTATCCCCATTCCAAACGATGTTGAAAGAGGTAGAAGAAACACAAGACATAATAAGATTATGCAAATTCATAGGGATACAGAGTTCAGATAAGGTATTATTAATAGCATCCCAACTTAATCTGTCATAAGCCTTTTCAAGATCAATTTTAATGGCAATGTAAGAATTCTTACCATTCATTCTCCTCATGCTTGATGGAGATTGTGCCCTAGGGCAAACCATTTTATATGTATGAACATATTGTTTGATTGATTTATGAATGATAAATTATGTTGTTATCATATTATTAGCATGTTTACTGTGATAAAAATCCTTGATTAATTATGTGATAATTATTCTAAACTGTCCCAGGTCGATTATTCACGTGGGAACGTGAATGAACTAAGACCAACATGACTTCGGTGTATGGAGATACACGCATGTGATGCTTCTCGAGAGTCATGGTGCAATTCTGTAAGGGGTTACAAGTTGTTTGACCGAATCAGAGAGTCCTGCATGGGTTTATCATGAGCTAGCCTCTCCTGTACACCTATCACGACGCCCTTAGACCTGAGGTCTTCATTATTTCGGCGTTGTAGATGCTGAACTTTGGCCTAGTCCAACGTTGCCCGTAACAGGGTAGCCATACAGGCTAGGTACGGGTTTAGTTGTTTGTCGTGCTGAGGAATGTGGTTGACCAAGAAGGAATTTTGTCCCTCATTAAGTTGACAGATATTTGACTAGGCCCCTCGATGAGTTTTACCAAGGAATGTGTGGCCACATAGGGTAATGGGACTATTTCAAGGAATCGAGAAAGTTATGGTTTGGATTACAAGGATGATTTTCCCATGCCTTATCCATGACCAAAATATCGTGTGACAATAGGGATTATGACAAGGTGGTACTAAGGTTAAGTCGTTGATGTTAAAACGATAACTCACGTGTTTTGGGTAGTCGTGATGGCTTGCTAGAGTCCGCTCTCGACTTGTGAGTCATAGAGATGGCTTGCTGCCAATTTCACCTAAGGCCTGCTGTGTCGCACATGAGCAGGATCAAGATACTGTAATGGGACACGAATTAGGGTTTAATTCGTGAGTCGCTTTAGTGACACAATTTAAGACATAGTTTAATGTCTTAGGACATGAAGTATTGTCTTAAATAAAATCTACATTTGTAATATTTAAATTTGTTAGACAAGTTTAAATATATTAATTCTTAAATAGTTAATTTGATTAATCTATTTACAATTGAATTCTTATTTAAAATATTAGGGAATAATGAATTGGCTAAGTCTCCGAAGAGTTAGGGGATTATTGATTTATTAAATTCTCTAATATTGAAGAATAAGAGGGGAGGTGGCGCCTCACTGTTGATTTTAATTAATGAAATAAGATTTTGTTAATTTGAATTCAAGATTTAAATTTGAATTCAAGATTTGAATTTGAATTAAGATATTAGGGTAATATTTTAATTCAATTTGTTAAGGAAATTAATAAGTTGGTTATAACTTCCTAAGAGTTAGGATTGTTTTCTTATTTATTAAATTCCTATAAAACAAGCTAGGAGGTGGCGCATTCTTCAAGATTCAAATGCAAGATTTGATCTTGCATTTTGAATTTCAAGAATGCATTTTGAATTTTAAGTTAAGATATTAATAATATTTTAATTAAGAATTCAAATCCTCTTGACTCATTCCAACCAATGGGAAGTGTGCATTCTAGGTTTCAAGATATGATCTTGAAATTTAAATAAAGATTGCCTCTTAATTTTGAATTTAATATTAATGTAATCTTATAATCAAGATTTTGTGATTCCCTTAATTGAGGAGTGGAGACTCTTTAAATACACATGCAAGTCGCCTAAACCCCTAAAAGAAAAGAGAAAAGGCGTATAGCCTAGGAAGAGAGAAAAAGGGAGAGTTTTCGAACTAACCCTAAACTTCAGGTTTAAGTGGCGATTTGTGTGTGACGAATAGAGAGAGGCGCCAAAACCTAGAGTAAGTGTGGCCAAGAAATTCGTTCTTGGTGCGCCACTTTGATTCTTGAATATTTCAAGAAGTGTTCTTGAAATTTCAAGATTGTAGATTGGTCCCCATAATCTCTTGGAGAAGAGATTGGAGGCTAGCACCTGAGTATCTGCCAAACTGTTCGTGTGGATCACCGGCAGAGGAAGGACACGAGTCTGTGGACTTCTTGGAATTGCAGCCATTCAAGCATTCGTGATTTAGGTAAACATCTTATCTCACTAGTATAAACACAGTTAGTGGGTCCTATGGAGGAGATTATAAAAATTTTAATTTTACTTTTTCCGCTGTGTTTTGCTCCATAATCTCCAACAGTGGTATCAGAGCCACGATAACCTTGTGTTTATGCTAGTTTTGAGAATATACATGTTGATGTATGTTTGTATGTTTACCGTTTTTCATTCGATATGCTCAAATTTTTGCGATTATGCACCACACGATTTTAACCTAATCTAAGAATGGTGCAAATTTATGTATTTGATACATAAGGTAATCAATTTGATTCAATTAAAAATTTTATTGAAAAGTTTAGGTCTTGGCTAAAAATTGTAAATTGTTAATTTATAAATTTTGGGTCAATAAATTTGACTTCTTGAATATAATTCTTAAGTTCTTGAATTATTGATGCAAGACTTGTTTTTCCAAGAAGGCATGTTAATTGCACACCCCTAATTGAACACAATCAAAGTCATTTTTTGTGTTGTTGATGCCGTGAATATATATGTGAAATTGTTCATGTATGTTTGAGTATGGTATTGGATAATTATTTTGGTAAATACGGCCTGCGTGTCGTCTCCCTAAATTCTGGATGTAAATTTCTTTTCTCACCTCACTCCCCTCATATGTTCAAATGAGGTTTCCCAATGTAATTTTTTCCTTTTCTTTTAGAAAGATTCGCTCATTGGCTTGAGGGAATTTAGGGTAGATGAGCCATATCTAAATGCGGTTATTTTATGCATTTAATTTTTGTATATGATACAAATTGGCCCTAGATGTATGTTTAGGGGTCACGATTTTAACATGCAAATTTTATATTGTACGCACAACCACGTATTCGATACGAGCGTAGGATTTTGTATAAGATACAAAATTCGTGCATGTGTTTATATGTATATGATACATGGGGATAAAACACTTGGCACACTCGTTTAATTTTAAAATTGAATTTAAAATTGAACCCTTATAAAATCTTAAGTTTTAATGCCATCAATAAAACACCCTGTTAAAATCTTGACCATTGTGGAGCGGTGATAGCCCAAGCTACACCTATCTACTTTTATCTTGAGGAGACACGGGTGAATGGAAGATTCAACGCGATGCCTTATTGAAATCTTGGTTTATTGATGCGGCGATAGCCCAAGCTACACGTGTTTAGTGGGCCTTGATGATATAGGTGGTGCGAACCCACAAGGGAAAATCCCACGAACCCACCACCAAGTTGAAATATACAACCCCAAGAAAGCTAAACAAAGGCCTAGAGATGATCAAGCCTTGATAAGTCTATAAGTTCAATGGAGAACCCTAGAGAGAACACACTCTCACAAGTTGGATAAACCAAACTCACAATATTATAAACTCAAATCTGAATTACAATAGGTCTTAAAGGAGTATTTATACTCTAAGTTTAAAAAAACCCTAATGGGTCATGAAACACTAAACCCAACTAATAATAAAACCCTAATGGACTTTTAAACATGAAGCCCAACTAATTAAATAATAAAGCTGATTTAAATTGTCTTAAAATACTAATGGACTTCAAATACATTAGCCCAAACTTAATAAAATTCGCACAAAATTGAAACCCAAAATACATGCATCAAATTAAGCCCAAAATATGATTATTTAGGTTCAAATGAGTCCTATGTAGCACTTTGTCCAAGCTCTTTAAATTCAAGTCTTTGAGCCCAAATCATGTTGCATAGCTCCACTTTCAGTCCATATAAGGCAAATGACGTTTTCAGCATTATTTGTTGGCCCAATGGCTATTTGCTTCTCCCAAGTCTCTTGCACCAATCCAATCAATGCTTCCTTGATCTTCTTTACTCTAGCCCTTGTAATTGGTCCACTTGGAATTTCCAATGGTTCAATAGCTCGCTGTTTCACATCATTCCCTCTCTCCTCAAAAGGATTCCTCCTCGAATCTTCACCTACATCAAAAAGGGACAAATCAGCAACATTAAAAGTGGCACTAACATTATACTCACCTGGAAGATCAATCTTGTAGGCATTGTCATTGATCTTTTCAAGAACTTGAAATGGCCCATCGCCTCTTGGAGCCAACTTTGATTTCCTTTGAGAAGGAAACCTCTCTTTCCTCATATGCACCTACACCCAATCTCCAGGTTCAAAAAGAATACGTCTTCTTCCCTTATTGGCCTTGAATGCATATTGCTCATTTTTCTTTTCAATTAGCTGTTTGACACGCTCATGAAGTTTCTTCACCAATTCAGCCTTTCTTTCGCCATCAAGACTTGCTTTCTCATCAATAGGTAATGGTAACAAATCCAAAGGAGTTAGTGGATTAAAACCATACACTACTTCAAAAGCAGAATGGTTAGTAGATGAATGAACACTCCAATTATATGCAAATTCAATGAATGACAAACAATCCTCCCAATTTTTCAAATTCTTTTGGATCACAACTGTAACATCCTTATCAAATACAGGATGAAGCTCATATTAAATGAGAAACTAACATTAAATGGCCCAAAATTAAATCAAAATACACGAGGCTCAGCCTCTACAAAAGCCACGCAGGGCCCAGCTCAGAATGCAAGTAAAATAAAATCTATCTAACTCTGATACTCGAGCACAGCTCTCAGCACGAACAGAACGATCAACAAACCTGCACTAACACAACTGAAATGTTGTAGGGTGAGAATCTGGGGAGATTCTCAGTAGGGTTGTGACTCTCTACCTGAACCACAGTCCCCCACTCAACAACATACTTCAAACACAAGTTCACAACATGCAGTTCTAACATACAGACAACAATAACATTAACAATTAACATAACAAACTTAGTTCTAGACATATAGCGCATTTAAACATGTTCCATCATTATCAAACATATCATCGGAATATTTAATTTACAAATAAGCTGGCGATGACCGTCGGGTCAATCGATACCTCATAATAGGTAATCCAGCACATATAATTGATCATACAGGTTTATCATACATTCCTCATTAATCAGCCACATATATCAACTCTATCACCATTCATATAATTAATTACTCAAACATTAACTTGTCTACCCACTACATCCATATAGGGTTTCATACCCCTAAACAGGAATACCAACTCAACAACATCACATCATCATAATCAATAATACCATAAAGCTGGCGGTGACATCGCGTCAACCTATACCCCGATCTAGGTAAACCAGCACAAGTGTCATGATCATAGAATCAGTGCTCATATAGACCAAGGCCTCCCAGAGCGTCCTCCGGCGTGCACAATCCAACGGCCTGTCACCTAAGGAATCCACCTTAGGCCATCCAATGGAATCCACCAAAGGACATTACCCAAATACTCATCGCGAGTAATGGGGAGGATCTCACCCCTCAGTGAATCATGACACGTATCCCACACATAATATCGCAAACACAAACTAATAGCCATTCATGAACTCATACTCTTTATTCATAAATCCCTTCATTACATATCAATACATTTCATCAACCATTCATATCCACATATAACAATTCACAGTCCATTCTTATCATTAACCATCAATTCATTCAGTTAACAACAATTATCATTCAATACCTTATTCAACTTAGCATCCAAGTAGTATAATCAATTACATACTTAGACAACAATACATCTCACATACTCTTCCAACTAACTTACCACAATCATCAACTTTTACCAATCATTCATTTATAGTCACATACATAACTCTTCTTTTCTCATGCATTTTATCCAACTAGCATAATCAAATGCATAATTGGACACCAAGGTCAAACCATTTATCCTTTCTTTTAATTCCCTTGTCATTCATCAATTCTTTACATATATCTTTCATACATGATTACAAATCATACACACCAAAACATATTTACTTATTCAATTACACCAAACCATTCTATATTACATTTCAATTCTTATCAAACTAATTCATAATCTTTTATCATCTAATTTCCAATCATCAAAGTATCACTTATTCATCATACATATACAAAACCCACCAAATATCAATTATAACATCATATATTCATCAAAATCTCATAAACACATATAAACCCTAATTCTCAAATTTCAAGCATTCATGACAAATTCTCATACTAAACATAATCAACAAACTTTAATTACGATAAACAACTCTTATCATGCCATAAGTATCGCTTCCATGCCATAAAACATAAATTCATCAAGATTATCACATAAGCATACATCTTTATGAAACCCTAGGCAAAAAAATGAGTGAAGAAACGTTTTGAAGTGAGGAGAAAGAGAAGAACCCTACCTATGAACGATTTAGTCCCCAAACATCAGAAATTCTGCATGATTTCCAACTGCAGCGTCATTTTTCGATCTCATTTATTTTTCAATCCAACCGTTGGAATTGCAAACTCGAACCAGGGTTAGATTCGTCTCTCTCTAAGCTTCAATTCAAGGGGTAGAACGTTGAAAACGGATCGTTGGATGTGAAGATATCGACTATTCTTTCTCAGTTCCTCCAAACCCTCGCTGCTCTGTTTGTCTCTGCGAAATTTCCTCTTTCTGCCCGTGAATGATGCTTCTTCTTCTCTTATAAGGGTGTATTAAAACACTTAGGGGGAAACTACATTTCTCCCCCCCCCCCCCAAACTTTCTAACTTCTATTAAAACACTCCCTAACATTTCTTTTCTCTCACAACCTTCTTAATTATTACATTCTAATCCCACTTATCATGTTCATGCTCACAAATATAATTACTTATATTATCATGCCAACTTTCGGAAGTTGCAATTTAGTCCCTTACAACATTCGGGTATTACAACAACTCTAAGCAATTGAGACAATGTTCTATTAACAACTTCAGTTTGCCCATCAGTTTGGGGATGACAAGCAGTAGAAAACAACAATTTAGTCCCAAGCTTGCCCCATAATACTCTCCAAAAGTGACTCAAGAATTTTGCATCCCTATCAGAAATAATGCTTTTAGGAACACCATGAAGCCTCACAATTTCTTTGAAAAATAAATCAGCAATATGTTTGGCATCATCAGTTTTGTGACAAGGAATGAAATGTGCCATTTTAGAAAATCTATCAACAATCACAAATATGGAATCCATTCCTCTCTTAGACCTAGGCAAGCCTAAAACAAAATCCATGGATATATCTACCCAAGGATCAGTAGGCACAGGTAATGGAGTATACAAACCATGAGGCAAAACTCTAGATTTAGCTTGTTTACATGTTATGCATTTGGCACAAATTCTTTCCACATCACGATGCATCTTAGGCCAAAAGAAATGTTCATGCAAAACATCCAAAGTCTTTTTAACACCAAAGTGACCCATTAATCCCCCTCCATGAGCTTCTCTCACAAGCAATTCACGCAAAGAACAATTAGGCACACACAACCTGTTCTCTCTAAACAAATATCCATCAACTATATAAAACTTATCACAAGCTTTCTTTTCACAAGCAACAAACACTTCAGAAAAATTAGCATCATTGACATACAACTCCTTAATGTACTCAAACCCAAGCAATCTAGTATTAAGAGAAGTGAGAACATTGTACCTTCTTGACAAAGCATCAGCAACCACATTTTCCTTACCTTTCTTGTATTTGATCACATATGGAAATGTGTCAATAAACTCCAGCCAGCTTGCATGCCTTTTATCAACTTCCCTTGACTCTTAATATACTTCAAAGATTGGTGATCATTGTGAATCACAAATTGTCTTGGCCAAAGGTAGTGCTGCCAATTTTCCAAAGCTCTCTTGAGTGCATAGAGCCCTTTTGTTGGGAAATGCTGGGGCAAAACACGCAGCGGAAGCAAAAGTAAAACAAAAATTTTGCGCTCCCCAGGAATTTCCCACCCTGAGATCCGCTAGTTGAATTTAAAACCAGATACGAAAAGTGTTATACCTCAAGCTTTCAATCGGATGGTTAAACTTGGCGAGTCTGAGAAGTCCGTTTCCACGTCCTTCCTCCACCGGTAATCCACACGAACAGTTTCCCGATCACAAGGTGCTAGCCTTCTTGTTTCTTTCTCCAAAGAAACCAGAGATCGAATCTACAGTTGTTGAACTCAAGAACTCCTTCTTTGAATTCAGGCTAGGTGGCACAACAGAGCAGAAGACAGCAACAAAACTCCTTTTGTTCTTCTTCTCTCAAAAACCCTAGGAACCCACAACTTCGAATTTCTCTCTAACTCCTTAGAAGAAAATCGACTTCTCTCTCTAGGAAGGTGGGTGGCGAAATTTTCTCTCTCTACAAAGGAAGAAAATCGACTTGCCAAAGTGAATTAGGGTTTTTCTCACATGTGTGTTGAGCTAGGCGACTTCTTAGATATATAATTACCAAAATTATGGTAATTTTATAAATATAAAATCATGATATTACAATAATATCATATCTTTAAGACTTGAATATCTAATTAAAATATTACTTGAATATTTCAATTCAAATTCAAAAGGCAATCTTGGAGAATCAAATTGGAAAATCTAATCTTCCTTGATCCTCAAGATAGGCGCCTAGTCCCCCTTAATTTCCTTTGGAATTTAATAAATCAAAACATTCCTAACTTTTAGGAAGTCATAACCAATTTATTTTATCCCAATGTTTTTGAATTAAAATATTACCATAATATCTTTAATTCAAATTTTGAATTCTGAATTTAAATTCTTTATTGAATTAAAATATTACCCCAATATCTTAATTCAAATCTTGAATTTCAAATTCAAATTCAAACTCATGATTAAAATTAATAAAACATTTCTATTAATTAAAATCACCTTATAAGAGGCGCCACCCTCTATATTAATATTGGGGAATTTTATAAATCAATAATCTCTTAACTTTTAGGAACCTTATCTGATTTATTTTTCCCTAATATTTTAATTGTAAATAATTAATCTCTATTAATCATTTAACAATTATTTAAACTGTAGAAAATTTAAGACAAGACCTAATGTCCCAGACATTTCCTCTGTGTCTTAAATTAGGCCACCGGAGTGACCCACGAATTACCCTAATTCGTGTCCCTTCAAAAGGTGTTCTAATCCTACTCGTGTGTGACCCAGCAGGCCCCACGTGAAGTTAGTGTTCAAGAGAGCCTCCTTGAAAACAAGGAGAAGTAAAGGTTGTTCACTCCCAATGGCACTCCTCACTTGACTCTCTCTTGCATAAAAATTCAGTTTCTTTTTTTCTCTTTGCTCTTCATTCTTTTCTCTCTTTGGAACATCTTTTTTTGAGTTCTCACTTTTTACCTCTTTTTCACTCTTATTTTTCAGCTCACTCTCTTTCTTTTCTCTCTCTTTTTTCATTTTGATTTGTTGCTCACATACATTATGTTTATACCAGGAAAGTAAAGATGTTTACCTATATTTCAA
>QANZ01054486.1:0-10400 GCA_003254925.1 Chamaecrista fasciculata | reverse complement strand
AGAGTACAGGGTGGTCCATAGTTGATACAATGAAGGCGAATCTTCTTTCAATCTTCAAGCAGACAACGTTTCCAATCATCCATGACTGTTTCAAGTTGTTCGAAGCCACTTACGCCCATGGTTTGCCAAACAATCATGTAGTTAAATGGTAACTTAGGTTAGAGTTGAGGGGAAGAAGCCCCTTGCTTTGTTTTCTCTCCTCTTCTTCTCATCTCAACATCGTCTACCTTATATCGATGGCCAATCAGAGGGAGTTTGAGCTTGTCTGATGTGAAATCTAGAGTTTTGCCTCATGGTTTGTATACTCCATTACCTCTGCCTACTGATCCTTGGGTAGATATATCCATGGATTTTGTTTTAGGCTTGCCTAGGTCTAAGAGAGGAATGGATTCCATATTTGTGATTGTTGATAGATTTTCTAAAATGGCACATTTCATTCCTTGTCACAAAACTGATGATGCCACACATATTGCTGATTTATTTTTCAAAGAAATTGTGAGACTTCATGGTGTTCCTAAAAGCATTGTTTCTGATAGGGATGCAAAATTCTTGAGTCACTTTTGGAGAGTATTATGGGGTAAGCTTGGGACTAAATTTTTGTTTTCTACTGCTTGTCATCCCCAAACTGATGGGCAAACTGAAATTGTTAATAGAACATTGTCTCAATTGCTTAGAGTTGTGATCCAAAAGAATTTGAAAAATTGGGAGGATTGTTTGCCATTCATTGAATTTGCATATAATAGGAGTGTTCATTCATCTACTAACCATTCTCCTTTTGAAGTAGTGTATGGTTTTAATCCACTAACTCCTTTGGATTTGTTACCATTACCTATTGATGAGAAAGCAAGTCTTGATGGCGAAAGAAAGGCTGAATTGGTGAAGCAACTTCATGAGCGTGTCAAACAACAAATTGAAAAGAAAAAATGAGCAATATGCATTCAAGGCCAATAAGGGAAGAAGACGTGTTCTTTTTGAACCTGGAGATTGGGTGTGGGTGCATATGAGGAAAGAGAGGTTTCCTTCTCAAAGGAAATCAAAGTTGGCTCCAAGAGGCGATGGGCCATTTCAAGTTCTTGAAAAGATCAATGACAATGCCTACAAGATTGATCTTCCAGGTGAATATAATGTTAGTGCCACTTTTAATGTTGCTGATTTGTCCCTTTTTGATGTAGGTAAAGATTCGAGGACGAATCCTTTTGAGGAGAGAGGGAATGATGTGAAACAGCGAGCTATTGAACCATTGGAAATTCCAAGTGGACCAATTACAAGGGCTAGAGCAAAGAAGATCAAGGAAGCATTGATTGGATTGGTGCAAGAGACTTGGGAGAAGCAAATAGCTATTGGGCCAACAAATAATGCTGAAAACGTCATTTGCCTTATATGGGCTGAAAGTGGAGCTATGCAACATGATTTGGGCTCAAAGACTTGAATTTAAAGAGCTTGGACCAAGTGTTACATATATGAAGACTCATTTGGGCCTAAATAATCATATTTTGGGCTTAATTTGATGCATGTATTTTGGGTTTCAATTTTGTGCGAATTTTATTAAGTTTGGGCTAATGTATTTGAAGTCCATTAGTATTTTAAGGCAATTTAAATCAGCTTTATTATTTTAATTAGTTGGGCTTCATGTTTAAAAGTCCATTAGGGTTTTATTATTAGTTGGGTTTAGTGTTTAATGACCCATTAGGGTTTCTTTTCACTTAGAGTATAAATACTCCCTTAACACTTTGTAATTTCATATTTGAGTTTATAATATTGTGAGTTTGGTTTATCCAACTTGTGAGAGTGTGTTCTCTCTAGGGTTCTTCATTGAACTTATAGACTTATCAAGGTTTGATCATCCTTGTGGCGTCTTCCAACACTTCGGGTCTTTGTTCGTTCGAGTTCAAGGGTTCAAGTGTGATCATCTAGGCCTTTGTTTAGCTTTCTTGGGGTTGTATATTTCAACTTGGTGGTGGGTTCGTGGGATTTTCCCTTGTGGGTTCGCACCATTGTCGAAGCACAATCTCAAACCTTGTGATGCGAAATAAAAGGAGAAGGACATATTGCAAAGATATGGGGTCAAATCCTTTTGAAGAGAGAGGGGATGAATGCCAAAGGTTCATTAAAAATCAAGCTGAAAACGTCACTTGAAAAATATGGGCTGAAAGATGAGTTGGACAACTTAATTTGGGCTCAAAGACTTCAATTTAAAGAGCTTGGACCAAGTGCTACATATATGAAGACTCATTTGAGCCTAAATAGTCATATTTTGGGCTTAATTTGATGCTTGTATTTTGGGTTTTAATTTTGTGCGAATTTTATTATGTTTGGGCTAATGTATTTGAAGTCCATTAGTATTTTAAGACAATTTAAATCAGCTTTATTATTTTAATTAGTTGGGCTTTATGTTTAAAAGTCCATTAGGGTTTTATTATTAGTTGGGTTTAGTGTTTCATGACCCATTATTGTTTCTTTCAACTTAGAGTATAAATACTCCCTTAACACTTTGTAATTTCATATTTGAGTTTATAATATTGTGAGTTTGGTTTATCCAACTTGTGAGAGTGTGTTCTATCTAGGGTTCTTCATTGAACTTATAGACTTATCAAGGCTTGATCATCCTTGTGGCGTCTTCCAACACTTCGGGTCTTTGTTCGTTCGAGTGCAAGGGTTCAAGTGTGATCATCTAGGCCTTTGTTTAGCTTTATTGGGGTTGTATATTTCAACTTGGTGGTGGGTTCGTGGGATTTTCCCTTGTGGGTTCGCACCATTTGGTATCAGAGCTTCAACCTAAACTCAGGTCATATCTTTTTTTTTTATTTCGTGTTTCTGGACGTTGATAAAAACCTGTCCGTTCGGCCACTTTCCGGTGGAGTTTTCCGACGTGTAATAGATTTTTTTTATGTTTCAGAACGTGATCTTTCATCTCGTTTTGGAATCGTCGAAATCGGAGTTTTCTACGCAAAGTTATAGCCTATTTTTAGAATCAGCGTTTTCTGAAAATTCTGGGTTAAAATTTGGTTGTTCTTCTAATTTTGGTTGATTCCTTGGTATTTTAATTCTGAAAAAAAAAAATTTACTACAGAAAAGAAAAGAAAAGAAAAAGGTGAAAAAAAAACGAAAAAAAAAAGGAAAAGAAAAACCAGAAGGAATTACCATTATTCTGAATGTTTTGATGTGTTGTTGGAAGTCTGATTCATATCTTGCAATCTTATGTCCATTGTTCTCTAAGTTCAGTCTGAATTTCAGTGTTTGATTATCCTGTCCTAATTTATAAAATCCTCAAAGTGTTTGGTTGACTTTGCAATTTGTGAAAGTTTTGATTCAAGTCACCTAGTTCTTTAAAGACCCTCAAGAGGAATCAAGAGTGGTAAAAGCCAAGAGTGTGTGAGATTATTAGAGTGGATAAAAGCCTTCATGGAGTGAAACACGAGTGTTCATTGGTGAGGATTTTTATTTCACAAACATATTTTCTTGCAGCTTTTCCATGGCTAATGTAGAGGAGGCTTCAAGTGGTGGTAGAAATAAGAGGAATATTGAGCATATTCTCAATGAAATGTCACAACAATTAGATCGTTGGGAAGGTATGTTTAAACAATCTGATTTTGGAGTAAGAAGTAGACATAGAGCAGACAAACATGTTAGAAATACCTGTCATGAGAGGAGACCTGGAGAAAATGATTTTGGAGGGAGAAATAGGCAAGATGATAAACTTGGAAGTGTTAAAATGCAAATACCACTTTTTAGAGGCACATATAATTCTGATGTCTATTTAAAGTGGGAGGAAAAGGTTGAGAAGGTATTTTCATGTCATGACTATTCTGACAAGAAGAAAATTAGAATTGCTTCTTTTGCATTTTCTGATCATGTTGTAATTTGGTGGGATAAGTTGGTAAGGTCTCGGATGAGGTATAAAGAGGATCCAATTGTCACATGGGATGAGATGAAAAGAGTCATGAGGAAGAGATTTGCTCCATCTCAATATAAGAGTCATAAATCTATTTTGGAGGTCTCTTCACATCTTGAGAAAGTTCATGATACTAATTATGTGCTGAGCAAAGAGGTAAAAGAGCCAATATCTTCAAAAGAAGTTTGTGAGGAAAGAAAAGAGGAAGATAAAAGAGAGAGTGAGCTGCAAAATGAGAGAGAAAAAGAAAGAAATATTGAGAGCTCATTAGAAAAAATTCAAAAGAGTGAAAATAATGATGAGCAAAAAGAGGCCGAAAAAGAGGAGAATAAAATTACTGGCCCTTTGGAGAGTAGAAATCAGAGTGATGAGGTAAAATGCTTTGATAAGAAAGAGGGATCTTTGGTTTTTACTAACACTAACAATTACTTGTTTAGTGGTGATGTTTATTTGATACAGGAACATGGATATGTGTTTCCAAAGGAAAAATTTGTGGATCATATTGATTTTGTGTTTGGAGAAACATTTGATTCATGGGAGAGAAAGGAGCTATGGAAGCCAAAGAAATTCAACAAGGAAGATGGTTATAATTTGGAACATAGTTTCAAGTGGTCATTGAATTCTTTGAAGGGAGAATCTCATCTTACAACTATAAAATACTTTTTTGATTGTTCTAATTCTGGAATTGGGTGTGATGATTTTAAGATGAGCTTTGATGTTGGTATTGTTGAAGCATGTAGAAATTGTGTTTTTTATAAATTCTATGTACATGATGGTTTTCTGTTTCATGGAAATGGGATTTGGATTCTTCAATTCTATATGCAAGAGTTGTTTGTCAGGGCATCACATAGTGGTGGTCTAATGGATCATTTTGGTGTGCATATGTTAGATATGTTATCTAAGTGTTGTTATTTGTCACATATTGATGCGAAATAATAAGCAAAAGACATATTTCAAACATTTGGAGTCAAATGCTTTTGAAGAGAGAGGGGATGATGCAAAACACATAGCCAAAGGTTCATTGCAAATTCCAAATGGGCTAATCACAACATTGGGAGCTATATGGATCAAGGAGGCTTTAGAGGAGGAAATTCAAGAGGCTTGGCCGAAAAGAAAATATCAAATTTTCCATCCAATGATGTTGAAAACGTCACTTGCACAATATGGGCTGAAAGTGGAGCTATGAAACATGATTTGGGCTCAAAGACTTGAATTTAAAAGAGCTTGGACCAAGTGCTACATATATGAAGACTCATTTGGGCCTAAATAATCATATTTTGGGCTTAATTTGATGCTTGTATTTTGGGTTTTAACTTTGTGCGAATTTTATCAAGTTTGGGCTAATGTATTTGAAGTCCATTAGTATTTTAAGACAATTTAAATCAGCTCTATTATTTTAATTAGTTGGGCTTCATGTTTAAAAATCCATTAGGGTTTTCTTATTAGTTGGGTTTAGTGTTTCATGACCCATTAGGGTTTCTTTCAACTTAGAGTATAAAAACTCTTTTAAGACCTTTTGTAATTGAGATTTCAGATTTGAGTTTATAATATTGTGAGTTTGGTTTATCAAACTTGTGAGAGTGTGTTCTCTCTAGGGTTCTTCATTGAACTTATAGACTTATCAAGGCTTGATCATCCTTGTGGCGTCTTCCAACACTTCGGGTCTTTGTTCGTTCGAGTGCAAGGGTTCAAGTGTGATCATCTAGGCCTTTGTTTAGCTTTCTTGGGGTTGTATATTTCAACTTGGTGGTGGGTTCGTGGGATTTTCCCTTGTGGGTTCGCACCACATATGCAAAAGGGTGTTAAAAAGAATTGTGCTGAAATGCTACATGTATGGATGCTATGTATATTCTCAAATTACATGATTTCAATACAACTTTGACTTTTTCTAAACATTTTTTTAAACATTTTATGTTCAGGTTACATGAAACTATGGATGTTGGAGAAAGCATCATTGGTGTTGGAGTATTGAAGCATATCTTTTACTCAACAAAAGACAGATCAAGAAGAATTAAAGGCGATGCTTAAAAGATTAGCCTTCAAGGAGAATTTTTTTTTTTTTAGCTAATTCATCTCTTTGGATGCAGGTAAGATTCGAGGACGAATCTTCTTGAGGAAAGAGGGAATGATGCGAAATAAAAGGAGAAGGACATATTGCAAAGATATGGGGTCAAATCCTTTTGAAGAGAGAGGGGAAGAATGCCAAAGGTTCATTAAAAATCAAGCTGAAAACGTCACTTGAAAAATATGGGCTGAAAGATGAGTTGGACAACTTAATTTGAGCTCAAAGACTTCAATTTAAAGAGCTTGGACCAAGTGCTACATATATGAAGACTCATTTGAGCCCAAATAGTCATATTTTGGGCTTAATTTGATGCTTGTATTTTGGGTTTTAATTTTGTGCGAATTTTATTATGTTTGGGCTAATGTATTTGAAGTCCATTAGTATTTTAAGACAATTTAAATCAGCTTTATTATTTTAATTAGTTGGGCTTTATGTTTAAAAGTCCAAAAGGGTTTTATTATTAGTTGGGTTTAGTGTTTCATGACCGATTAGGGTTTCTTTCAACTTAGAGTGTAAATACTCTTTTAAGACCTATTGTAATTCAGATTTGAGATTTGAGTTTATAATATTGTGAGTTTGGTTTATCCAACTAGTGAGAGTGTGTTCTCTCTAGGGTTCTTCATTGAACTTATAGACTTATCAAGGCTTGATCATCCTTGTGGCGTCTTCCAACACTTCGGGTCTTTGTTCGTTCGAGTGCAAGGGTTCAAGTGTGATCATCTAGGCCTTTGTTTAGCTTTCTTGGGGTTGTATATTTCAACTTGGTGGTGGGTTCGTGGGATTTTCCCTTGTGGGTTCGCACCACCTTGAGAGCCTATACATCCTCCCTAGAAGAGGATTGAGCTTGGAGGAGGTTGTGATTAACAACGGTGGAGAGTACAGGGTGGTCCATAGTTGATACAATGAAGGCGAATCTTGTTTCAATCTTCAAGCAGACAACGTTTCCAATCATCCATGACTGTTTCAAGTTGTTCGAAGCCACTCACGCCCATGGTTTGCCAAACAATCATGTAGTTAAATGGTAACTTAGGTTAGAGTTGAGGGGAAGAAGCCCCTTGCTTTGTTTTCTCTCCTCTGCTGCTCATCTCAACGTCGTCTACCTTATATCGATGGCTATCAAAGGGAGTTGGAGCTCGTCGAAGCACAATCTCAAACCTTGAGAGCCTATACATCCTCCCTAGAATAGGATTGAGCTTCGGGGAGGTTGTGATTAACATCGATAGAGAGTATAGGGTGGTCCATAGTTGATACAATGAAGGCGAATCTTGTTGCAAGCTTCAAGCAAACAACGTTTTCAATCATCCGTGATCCGTTTCAAGTTGTTCCAAGCCACTACACCCATGATTTGCCAAATAATCAAGTAGTTAAATGGTAACTTAGGTTAGAGTTGAGGGGAAGATGCCCCTTGCTTTGTTTTCTCTCCTCCTCTTCTCATCTCAACATCGTCTACCTTATATCGGTGGCCAATCAAAGGGAGTTTGAGCTTGTCGAAGCACAATCTCAAACCTTGAGAGCCTATACATCCTCCCTAGAAGAGGATTGAGCTTGGGGGAGGTAGTGATTAACATCGATAGAGAGTATAGGGTGGTCCATAGTTGATACAATGAAGGCGAATCTTGTTTCAATCTTCAAGCAGACGTTTCCAATCATCCATGACTGTTTCAAGTTGTTCGAAGCCACTCACGCCCATGGTTTGCCAAACAATCATGTAGTTAAATGGTAACTTAGGTTAGAGTTGAGGGGAAGAAGCCCCTTGCTTTGTTTTCTCTCCTCTTCTTCTCATCTCAACATCGTCTACCTTATATCGATGGCCAATCAGAGGGAGTTTTAGCTTGTCGAAGCACAATCTCAAACCTTGAGAGCCTATACATCCTCCCTAGAATAGGATTGAGCTTGGGGGAGGTTGTGATTAACATCGATAGAGAGTATAGGGTGGTCCATAGTTGATACAATGAAGGCGAATCTTGTTGCAAGATTCAAGCATACAACGTTTCCAATCATCCATGATCCGTTTCAAGCTGTTTCAAGCCACTAACGCCCATGCTTTGCCAAATAATCAAGTAGTTAAATGGTAACTTAGGTTAGAGCTGAGGGGAAGATGCCCTTTCTTTGTTTTCTGTTCTCCTCTTCTCATCTCAACATCGTCTACCTTATATCGGTGGACAATCAAAGGGAGTTTGAGCTTGTCGAAGCACAATCTCAAACCTTGAGAGCCTATACATCCTCCCTAGAATAGGATTGAGCTTGGGGGAGGTTGTGATTAACATCGATAGAGAGTATAGGGTGGTCCATAGTTGATACAATGAAGGCGGATCTTGTTGCAAGATTCAAGCATACAACGTTTCCAATCATCCATGATCCGTTTCAAGTTGTTCCAAGCCACTAACGCCCATGGTTTGCCAAATAATCAAGTAGTTAAATGGTAACTTCGGTTAGAGTTGAGGGGAAGATGCCCCTTGCTTTGTTTTCTCTCCTCCTCTTCTCATCTCAACATCGTCTACCTTATATCGGTGGCCAATCAAAGGGAGTTTGAGCTTGTCGAAGCACAATCTGAAACCTTGAGAGCCTGTACATCCTCCCTAGAAGAGGATTGAGCTTGGGGGAGGTAGTGATTAACAACGGTGCAGAGTACAGGGTGGTCCATAGTTTATACAATGAAAGCGAATCTTGTTTCAATCTTCAAGCAGACAACGTTTCCAATCATCCATGACTGTTTCAAGTTGTTCGAAGCCACTCACGCCCATGGTTTGTCAGATAATCAAGTAATTAAATGGTAACTTAGGTTAGAGTTGAGGGGAAGATGCCCCTTGCTTTGTTTTCTCTCCTCTTCTTCTCATCTCAACGTCGTCTACCTTATATCGATGGCCAATCAAAGGGAGTTGGAGCTCGTCGAAGCACAATCTCAAACCTTGAGAGCCTATACATCCTCCCTAGAATAGGATTGAGATTGGGGGAGGTTGTGATTAACATCGATAGAGAGTATAGGGTGGTCCATAGTTGATACAATGAAGGCGAATCTTGTTGCAAGATTCAAGCATACAACGTTTCCAATCATCCATGATCCGTTTCAAGTTGTTCCAAGCCACTAACGCCCATGGTTTGCCAAATAATCAAGTAGTTAAATGGTAACTTAGGTTAGAGTTGAGGGGAAGATGCCCCTTGCTTTGTTTTCTCTCCTCCTCTTCTCATCTCAAGATCGTCTACCTTATATCGGTGGACAATCAAAGGGAGTTTGAGCTTGTCGAAGCACAATCTCAAACCTTGAGAGCCTATACATCCTCCCTAGAAGAGGATTGAGCTTGGAGGAGGTTGTGATTAACAACGGTGGACAGTACAGGGTGGTCCATAGTTGATACAATGAAGGCGAATCTTGTTCAATCTTCAAGCAGACAACGTTTCCAACCATCCATGACTGTTTCAAGTTGTTCGAAGCCACTCACGCCCATGGTTTGCCAAACAATCATGTAGTTAAATGGTAACTTAGGTTAGAGTTGAGGGGAAGAAGCCCCTTGTTTTGTTTTCTCTCCTCTTCTTCTCATCTCAACATCGTCTACCTTATATCGATGGCTAATCAAAGGGAGTTTTAGCTTGTCGAAGCACAATCTCAAACCTTGAGAGCCTATACATTCTCCCTAGAAGAGGATTAAGCTTGGGGGAGGTAGTGATTAGCATCGATAGAGAGTATAGGGTGGTCCATAGTTGATACAATGAAGGCGAATCTTGTTTCAAGCTTCAAGCAGACAACGTTTCCAATCATCCATGATCCGTTTCAAGTTGTTCCAAGCCACTCACGCCCATGGTTTGTCAGGTAATCAAGTACTTAAATGGTAACTTAGGTTAGAGTTGAGGGGAAGATGCCCCTTGCTTTGTTTTCTCTCCTCTTCTTCTCATCTCAACGTCGTCTACCTTATATCGATGGCCAATTAAAGGGAGTTGCAGCTCGTCGAAGCACAATCTCAAACCTTGAGAGCCTATACATCCTCCCTAGAATAGGATTGAGCTTGGGGGAGGTTGTGATTAACATCGATAGAGAGTATAGGGTGGTCCATAGTTGAAACAATGAAGGCGAATCTTGTTGCAAGATTCAAGCATACAACGTTTCCAATCATCCATGATCCGTTTCAAGTTGTTCCAAGCCACTAACGCCCATGGTTTGCCAAATAATCAAGTAGTTAAATGGTAACTTAGGTTAGAGTTGAGGGGAAGATGCCCCTTGCTTTGTTTTCTCTCCTCCTCTTCTCATCTCAACATCGTCTACCTTATATCGGTGGCCAATCAAAGAGAGTTTGAGCTTGTCGAAGCACAATCTGAAACCTTGAGAGCCTGTACATCCTCCCTAGAAGAGGATTGAGCTTGGGGGAGGTAGTGATTAACAACGGTGGAAAGTACAGGGTGGTCTATAGTTGGTACAATGAAGGCGAATCTTGTTTCAATCTTCAAGCA
>QANZ01054468.1:62574-90670 GCA_003254925.1 Chamaecrista fasciculata | reverse complement strand
TTGTGCATGTGAATTCCCCCAGAGATGGTGTTCACAACGTTGCGAACGGGCGCCTCAGAATGCTTCGAGCCGCCACTTCCGCCCTCAGCGACCTTCCTGTTCTTCTGATGGGAGGCGTCCCCATCAGACTCCGGTCGCTTTTTCTGTTTGTACTCGGCCAGGTGACCGTCTCGGATTAGCTGCTCGATTGCATCCTTCAGGGAGATGCACTCATCTGTAGTGTGACCATAGCCGTTGTGATAACGGCAATGTTTGCTGGTGTCCCGAGGGCGGCCGGTCTTTACCGGGAGGGGCCGGGCTACGGGAAAGAACTCAAGGTTTCCGCAGGCGCGTAGGATCTCTGACCTGGAGACGGTCAGGATGTGGTATGTCGGGAACTTGCCCGTGAAGGGCGTGCGCTGGGCCCCTGGGGAAGAGTTGGAAGAGCGGTCATGCCTCTTCCATCTCCCGTTGCCATTCCCATTGGCGGGCTGAGCTCGGGTGCTTGTCTGGGCGTTCTGCATATCCTTCAGCTTGCTGAAGCGACTTTTGGAGGCAACCTGGTTGTCCTCCTTCAGAATGAAATCCCGGACCTGCTTCAACAGCGCGTCCAGAGTTTTGGGGTTGGCGAGCGCCAACTCGTTTGACACGTTGCCCGGGCGTAAGCCCTGCTTGAAAGCGTGGATGGCCACGCTGTCCTCCAAATCCTCCACCTCGTGGCAGCGCTCGGAAAAGCGCTTAAGGAAATCCCGGAGGCTCTCGCTGGAGCCCTGAATAAGGTCTGCCATGACCGTGGAGGGTTTCTTGTACACGATACTGGTGGCAAAGC
Source organism: Chamaecrista fasciculata (assembly GCA_003254925.1). Classification (NCBI taxonomy): domain Eukaryota; kingdom Viridiplantae; phylum Streptophyta; class Magnoliopsida; order Fabales; family Fabaceae; genus Chamaecrista; species Chamaecrista fasciculata. The sequence continues at coordinate 89,862 of QANZ01054468.1, read as the reverse complement.
GCTTCAAGAAGGCGGCCTCCAGCTCGTCGAAGTTGTGTATGGAGTAATCGGGGAGGTGGGCATACCAATGAAGTCCCTCTGGACCAAGAGTGGTAGGAAAGAGCTTGCACTTCTTCCCTTCAGTGAGTGAGGCCAGTTGGACGTTAGCGTGGAACGCCTTCAAGTGCAGATTTGGGTCTGCAGTTGGCTCGTAGGGGACCATCTTCACGGGCATCTTGAAGCCCTGAGGCACGATATCGCGTTGGATCTCTACGGCGAACGGTCCCTTCTGGGGGATGAAGGTGCCCGGCTCGTCTTCGAAACCAGCAGCAGGTGCGTTTTCTTGGGCCGAGGCGGCCGTGGTGTTCCGGCGGCCGGGGTTCGACCCCTGGGGAGTGCTATGAACCGATAGGCTCTGGAATTCACGACGTAAGGATTCTGTCTGTTCCCTCATNTCTCTCTCTAGGAAGGTGGGTGGCGAAATTTCTCTCTCTTCAAGGATGAATTTCGACTTCTCTCTAGTGAGCTAGGGTTTTTCACAAAAGTGCATGACTTGATATGAGCTAGGCGACTTTCTCCTTATATAATTACCAAAATTATGGTAATTTTATAAATATAAAATCATGATATTACAATTGATAAACTGGAAAATGACTGGCACTTACCTAGTTCACCGGAGAGGGCTGCGAGAGCCAAGACTTGAGCAAAGACCTGCAAAAGCTTCACAGGGGGGCCCTGCGAAGTGTACTCCGACGCTCAAGTTAGTAANTCGCTGTGAGCCATAGAGAAGTGGAAATCACCTAGTTCACCGGAGGGGGCTGCGAGAGCCAAGACTTGAGCAAAGACCTGCAAAAGCTTCACAGGGGGGCCCTGCGAAGTGTACTCCGACGCTCAAGTTAGTAAGAGAGTGATAGGAGAGTAAGAGAATGTGAGAGTGTAAGAAGTAGCTAACCTTGAACTGGTGAGATGGGCTCTATTTATAGAGCAGGGAGGAGAGAGGTGGTCAGCGTGCGGGGCGGACCACGTACTAGACACGATCTCCACCAGCGAAGATGGTGGAGGCCGAGATTTGCGGAGCAAGGCAATCGTGGGTGATTGCGCGTTGTGTTTCTAGGCGGGCGCCTAGAGACTGGAGATCGTGGGTGAGCTGGTTCGCAGCCCACGATCTCCCGTAGCGTGGATTGCGGAGCAGGGTGATCGTGGATGGCCACGTGTCATTTTGGGGGACGGGCGCCAAGACCCAGGATGGATCATGACCGCCCCTAAGTGTGTTTAGGGCGCCCGATTGACTCGAGGGCGTCTCGCAAGGCGCGGAGGGGAGAAGAGGCCCGGTGCGAGGGCCGTTTAGGCGTACGCCCAAATAGTGATGTATCAACAATAATATCATATCTTTAAGACTTGAATATCTAATTAAAATATTACCATAATATTTTAATTCAAATTCAAATCCCTATCTCATAGAATCAAATTGAAGATCAAATCTTCCAATGGGACCCACATGAGATTAGGCGCCTAGCTCCCTTAATTATTGCGAATTTTATAAATCAAAAATAACTCCTAAAATTAGGAAGTCATAACCAATTTATTTTATCCCAATGTTTTTGAATTAAAATATTACAATAATATCTTTAATTCAAAACTTGAATTCTGAATTTAAATTCTTTATTGAATTAAAATATTACCCCAATATCTTAATTCAAATCTTGAATCTCAAATTCAAATTCAAATCCATGACTTAAATTAATAAAATATTTTTATTAATTAAATCACCACAAAATGAGGCGCCACCCTCTAGCATAATATTAGGGAATTTTATAAATCAATAATCTCCTAACTTTTAGGAATTATTTAATTTATTATTCTTAATATTTAAATTGTAAATAATTAATCTCTATTAATCATTTAACAATTATTTAAACTGTAGAAAATTTAAGACAAGACATAATGTCCCAGACATTTCCTCTGTGTCTTAAATTAGGCCACGGAGTGACCCACGAATTACCCTAATTCGTGTCCCTTATAAAGTGTGTTCTAATCCTGCTCGTGTGTGACCCAGCAGGCCCCACGTGAAGTTGGCAGTAGGTCATCCCCATGTCCTACAAGTCGTGAGCGGACTCTAGCAAGCCATCACGACTACCCAAAACACGTGAGTGATCGTTTGTTACCAAAACCAATTTTAACCTTCGTACCTCCTAGGCACCGACCCTATTGTTCTGCGATATCTTGGTTATGGATCAGGCACGAGAAAGTCATCCATGATCCAAACCTTTACTTTCTCGATCTATTTGAGTAAGTCCCATTCTCTAGCGTGGCCACGCATTTCCTGGACAGACTCATCGAGGGCGCCAGTAAGATATCTCCCAATTTAATGGGGAACAAAATCCCAATTTTGGTCAGTCCACATTCCTTAGCACGACAATCAACCAAATCCGTACTTAGCCCTCCTGGATTTAAAATCATATTTTGTGTACATGTGATGTATGCTTGGCGTGTTTTACCTGTTTCAATCACGTTTTGGTTTTACAAAATCCACCGAATATTTTTCTTAAAATTGGATTTACAAGAAAAGGTGCAAATTTATGTATGTGATACATAAAGAAATCAATATGATTGATTTGGAAAATGTTCTTGCAATTTTAGGCGAAAGTCGAAATTCCCATATAATTATGGTTAAAAGTGTTTTAATCAATACGCCGTTCCCTAATACTCAATACGCCGTTTAAACGGAGATCAAGATCGGTCTTTCAAGAAGAAGAGATCTATTATTTCAGATCAACAAAACACATCTAGATTCGAGCAATCAAATTATCAAGAAATCTAGAACACACAGAATCGAACCCTAAGCCATGGATCTTCGAATTTGAGCAAAAGAAGGATTTTTAACGAAATTTTTTGTGACAAACCGAATCTTAGGAGTCAAAAAAATATAACCCTTAAATCAATTTCATCAAACAAGCAAAGATTTGGGCAAATCGAAGACTTCGAAAACCGAACGCAAAAATATTGTATATATGAAATACTGGGTTTCTAGGTAATCACCATGGCTGAAGCATTCGAAGAACCCTCCGAAATTTGAAAAATTTTTCTAGGTTTCTAGGATGAGGATGAAGATGATGATGATGTTCGAAATCTGGAAATGGGAAGATAAAGATAAAGATGAAGATGAAGATGATGATGTTGATGATGATTTGAGATGTTTATGATGATGATCTGAGAAGATGAAGATGAAGATTAAGAAGAATTAATAAGGGAAGATGAAGATAAAGATAAAAAAAATTAAGTTTTAGGGGTTTAGGATTTAGGATTTAAGGACTAAATTAGAACGTTTGGAAGAGTTTTGTGGCACTTTACAATTTTATTTTGAGGATTTGGGACTAAAATGAATGAAGATGATGAAAAAGAGGGGGAATTGAGAATAATGGGATAAGAATGGGTCAAAGACCTAATTGTAAAACTCAGACTTTTTTTTTAAGGTTTTAGGGTTTAGGAGTTTAGGGTTTGGGGTTTAAGGACTAAATTGGAATGTATGGAAGAGTTTTGGAACACTTTACAATTTTATTTTGAGGATTTGGGACTAAAATGAATGAAGATGATGAAAAAGAAGAAAAATTAAGAATAATGGGATAAGAATGGGTCAAGGACCTAAGGGTATGTTTGGAAGAGGTGTCAAGGGGAGAATGGAGAGGAGAGGGAGGGACAAAAGGTAAAAAATTTATGTTTGGATGTTTTTTGAGGGGAGAGTGGAGAAGACAAGGAGAGACACCAAAACACCCTTTGGCACCTCAAAATCTAATTTTTGCTGGCACCCCAAACTGGGGGGCCAAGGAAGGAGAAGACAAGGATACCCTCATAATTTTATTAATATTACTTATCTTTATAAACCCTAATATTATATTCACTCGGCCTCTACTTTCAACCCTCATAATTTTTAGGGGCAAAATATTATTTAGTACAAATTTAGGGACCAAAATGTATAAAATTATTTCAAATTTAGGAATAAAATATTATTACTTTAGTACAAATTCAAGAACCAAAAAACATAAAATTAGTTCAAATTCAATGACCAAATAGTATTATTTTAGTACAAATTCAGGGACCAAAAAGTATAAAATTAGTTCAAATTCAAGGACCAAAATATTATTAATCATAAGCAATAGTGAATTTTGTAAAAGGGTGATATTGGAAATAATAATAATAATTCATTCCATTTCATTCCATTACTAATAACTTCCAAACAAGATTATCAATGTGTCCATTCATTTCCTCACTAAAAACTCCCAAACAACATATCTACTGAGTCCATTAATATCCTCTCCTCTCCACTCTATTAATGTCTTCTCCTCTCCATCCCTACTAAAACTCCCAAACATAGCCTAATTGTACAACTCATATATTTTTTTTTTAAGGTTTTAGGGTTTAGGGTTTGGGGTTTTAGGGTTTAGGTAGAGCTGTCAAAGTGAGCCAACCCGGCTCACTCGGGTTGGCTTGCCGCGAGCCAAGTTTTTCCAACCTGGCTCACCAACTAACCCACCAACTTTCAATTTTTTTTTCATTTTTTTAAATTAAAAATATCAATAAAACAACTCACAAATAATTACACCTAACGCCAGCAATAACCACACCCAACACCACCGCTCGTTTTTTCTCTGGACGGACGGTGGAGCGACGACCGTTGAGATTGGGGTTGGCTAGTTGGGTGAAGAAATGAGAAGAAATTAGGGTTGGGACGTGGGATAAGAAAAGAACTCTGAAAGACGAAAGTGAATTCTGAAATTTGAATTGAAAATGAGGAGAAGCGAAAAGCCTAGAAGATATTTTAGGATCATAATTTTTAATTTTACAATTTTATTTTTTTTAAAAATGGTGGGTTGGCTCGCTAATTCACTAGCTCACTCGAGCTAGCCCACCAGGAGCCGCGAGTTAAGTGAGCCAACCCACTCGAGCAAAAATTTTTTACAAGCCAGATTTTCTCAACTTGGCTCGCCAATTTTGGTGGGTTAAACGAGCCAGACCACCGGGTCTAGCTCGTTTTGACGGCTCTAGGTTTAGGGTTTAAGTTTTGGGGTTTTAGGATTTTTTTATATATTTTAAGGATAAAATTAGAATGTTTGGAAGAGTTTTGGGACACTTTACAATTTTATTTTGAGGATTTGGGACTAAAATGAATGAAGATGATAAAAAGAGGAGAAATTGAGAATAATGAGATAAGAATGGGTCAAGGACCTATTTGCCTAACGATTTTTTTTATTGTATATGCTGATGAGACATTTTTTTTTTCTGACGTAGCACTTTTTTTTTTTTTTTTAGGATAACGAGTGCTGACATGGCAGTTAACGGCCACATCAGCACATAACGAGACACATCAGCGTCCGTTATGTTCACATCAACTTTTTTGTAATGAAGATTTGACGGAAGGACCTATTAGTATAACGTTTGCAAAATTCAGGGACCTACTTGTACAATTTCGAAAATTCAGAGACCTATCTGCCAGCGAATGCAAAATTCAGGGATCAGATTGCTAGTTTTCTCTTTCTCTTTCTCTTTCTCTTTTACTTCCTTTTCTTTTTTATTTGTTAAGATACATAATGCCTCATCCAGCCAGACATCATGTATATTTGAGTTTCAGTTATGGTTTTGTTGAGTTCAGTTGGATTTAAATCAAAGGGTAAATTACTTTTTGATACTTTATTTTATTGACCGATTTCACTTTGATGCCATGTTCTTTCAAAAGTTACATTTTGGTATCATGTTTTTTGCACCGTTAACACTTTGTTCTCTAAATTTATTTTTCTGTCAAGTTTTAATAGCGAAGTCGCACGTGACCATCACATGCACAGTAAAAACACCCAAATATCTATTTTCCTCTCATTTTTCATGATTCATACGCTAAAACACTCAAAAAGTGTGAAAAAATTAAGATTCAAAATGAGAGGATTTTGAAGTGTTTTTTAAATTCTGAAAAATAAGAGGGAAATGGACATTAGAGTGTTTTTACTATGCACGTGATGGTCACGTGCGACTTCGCCGTCAAAACTTAATAGAAAAATAAATTTAAGTACCAAAATGTTAACGGTGTAAAAAATAGAGTATCAAAGTGTCACTTTTGAAATAACATGGTACTAAAATAAAACCATTCCATAGAATAGGAGTACAAAAGTGTAATTTACCCTAAAATTAATTTAGATTCATATTATTTTTTGTCTCTTCTATCTAGTTATATTAACAGAGAAAATTAATTATATATATAGATATTGTGTTTGTTTATCATTAAAAGATTCAGTTTAACTTTATTTATCAACAAAAAATTATTGAAAATTAAGTATACCAGTTTATTAAAAGATTCAGGATACCAGTTTATTAAAAAAAAAAACTTATTCTTAAAATTAAGTATAGAAAAAAAAAACTTTTATGATTTACAAAGCTCATGTCGCATTGACAACAGTAATTATTTTTCTCTTTAAACCTTGTGGACAGGTGGATGGCTAGAATAATTAAAGTTGCTTTGCTTTGATTAAAAATAAACTAGTTCTTACCATTTGTCTATATCCTTGAATTTAATACCAATAAAAGTTTTACAATTGAAATTATGTAAAATATATATTGATTATTATTATATACATTAAAAGTAAATGTTTGAAATGATGTAAAATATATATTGATTATTATTATAATTCTCTGCAAAGTCATTTCTCCATTGACAATTAAGGTTTTATAAAAAAAAGTAAATGTTTGGATTTTATGAAAGTTCAATTCTTCAAGATGATGTGATGAAAGGAAAAACCCGTGCAATGTATACAGGTCTCATACTAGTTAGTTTAGTCCAAGAGTTTTGCAATGAGGGCATAACTTTTTGCATTCATACATAACTTATTATATTCACTACCAACTTCACTCTGGCTACCCCTAATGTCTAATGATATTGTCGGATTGAATTAAAAATCACAAGGAAAGTGATAACTAGTAAAAGCTTTTTTTTTTTTTTCTTTTTCTTTACCAACAAGTGGTTGGTCCAAATGGTAAGTGACTTGGTTCCGCTTAAGCAAGGTCCTGTGTTCGAGTCCTTGTGAATGCAGTTACCCTTGTTGGGAGACTCACCCACCATAGCCAGGTGCGCGACCCGGGTCGAGTCCGGATTAGTCGAGGAGTGGCCTCGGATACCGGGCAGGTAACTAAAAAAAAAGCTTCTTTTTTCTTTTAAGAAAATCTAGTAATAACTATTACTCTTTTTTTTTTTGCCAGAATAATAATTATTACTCAGTTAAAACTAAAGCATAAATGGTGAAAAGATAAATGAAGGAAATTTAGGAAAAGTGCTTCAGTAAAAGTGGGCTGTGATATTTGGGCCGTTATAGCGAGGCCCAAAGAAAATACTGTATCCACCCACTCTCACGCTCTTTAATTTGTCTTATGTTATTGCAGTTTTCTTCTATAGCTCTCGCTTATAGATCAAAAGAACATCCAATTGACGAACAGGATGGATCAATTTTTAGTTTTTATTTTTTTCTGATTAGTGTCGATGATCTCTGCATTGTTCACGGAAGTCGAGAACTATGTGGAACACGACCTGATTGGCCGGAATTTCCCTATCTTCGCAGTAAATCATGAGGTGCGCTATTCGAATTCTTCTAATAGGGTTTTCTCTGGAGTTTTATAGTTCTTTTATGGGTGTATTGAAAATTGAAACTGGTTCCTTCTAGTTTTAACATGTTGAGGCTTTGATCTGTGTGACTGTAGAATGTACGAGATGTTCTGTTATGTGTGCCTTTTTACTTGTAAGTTGTAAGTGACGAATTTGGTAGAGGAACATAAAAGGAACCTCTGGTTAGAATGTAAGAGATGTTCTAAGTAACTGTAGAATGTAAGAGATGTTCTAGTTTGTTAGGAAGTTCTCAGATTAGTTAGTAAACTCTGTTTAGTTAGAGTATTCAGTTGTACAATCTCTTTTGTAAATATTACCCTTTAAAACACTTATACATTCAATACGATATGGTATCTCTTCACTCCTCATGTCTCTAAACTCTGTCAAGAGTAAATATCTTGTTTGGTTATTTACAAGTATAGGTTGCCACCAAAGCTTTCATAAATCATGTTTGGCAATGCCTTAGGTTAGGTGGAAATAAATCATCATGAAATTTCCTCATTTCACTATATTTTTCATTTAAAATTTAAATTGCAGCCAAGGTTGTCAGTCCATGCTTTTCTTTTTATTACTTTGTAAATGATAGTATGTTGGCATTTTTTTGTCTGCAAATTGAAAATGTCAAGTTGCTTGCCAGTACCTTGTTTATGGTTTTAAAGTCTTCTTTATATCTGATGATTCTAAGTTTAAACTGAAATTCCTCAACATTTAGAAAAAAAGAAATAAAATGCTATTCAAATACCACATTCCCCCCTAACTAAATTATGGTTAGACTTGACTTTTAAGCTATTCAAACTGGAATTGCCAAACTGTAGTCCATGATTTGAAGTCTTTCACTAGAAATTTTTGAAAATCTTGAAAGACAAGATTTAATGTGTTTTTTAAAATATTTTTGAACAATAGGTTAACAATACTTAATTTTAGGAAAAACTAGTCTTTGATGTCGAGGATAGATGTTTTTTTTTGTGAGATTTGTATATAGATCAATTTTTGGGTGTCTAATTTTTACATCTAAGAAAAATGACTGCATTGAGTGCATTCCAAAATCTTATCAACCATGATAACTAGGAGAAAGAAATAAAGACATGCACAATCTTGGTATAAAAGATTGTATACCTGAAACACAAACACCACATTATAAGAATAAGAGGATCATGTATATGACAATCTTGATATTTACTTCTTAACCTTCAATATTGACATTGGTTATCAGAGACTGCCTCCGCACAACATCTTCACCATACACCAAATATATCAGGGTTTCCTTCCCAGCGATTTGATACGCAAAATCTACTTTAACTTCCACTAAATTACCAGGCACCAAATTAGTTAACAACTTATGCCACTCTTCATCATTAGACGTTGTCCCAGCATCTCGCTTATAGGTCTCAATGATAACCTTTGTGTAATCCTTTATCATAACATTAATAGGATATATAGGTGCCATATTATCACTAGTAGGCAAATAGACAATGCAGAGAACCACCCCTTTTAAGCTCCTACCACTTACTTGAGGTACTTGAAATGACACTGAGAATCCTTCGCCTCTGAAATATAGCCAATCAGGATAAAAGTCTCTCGGAAGAGAATAGTTGCCAAACCCCTGAGCCATAAACATAAGATAGAAATTTATGGTAAACCTTGGATAAGCATTTCAAAATTATCACTACCTTTATATATGTATTGTACAAAGTATGAGTTGACACTTCAAGACATTTATAAATAGGCAAAAACACTTTTTTCATCCCTAAACTTTATATCAATTTTCAATTTCGTCCTCAAAATTTTATATTATGATCAATTTTATCCTTTGCTCTTACTTTAGCAAAATATTAACGATAGATTCTGTGTAGCTAATAATATATAATGTAAAATTGATAAAAATAAAAGAAACTCAAATTCTAACTTAGATTTTATTGAAGAAAAGCTAGTCAAAGGATAAATCTGACCAAAATATAAAATATTTGGGGACAAAATTGACGGCAAATAAACATTGGGAATGAAATTGAAAATTGATTTAAAGTTTTTTTGCCAGTATAAATATAATGCTTATTGGAATGAAAAAGAATTGTGTTTTGTTGTAGCACATGTATATATATATATACATATACATATATATATATATCAGGAATGACACAAAAATCGAACAATGAAATGAAGGATAACATATGAGGTATTGGTGAAAAAAAGTCTTGAGCAGCACAAATCATTAGAGTAAAGTTCAAACTATTTCACATTTAAGTTTCAAAATCATTGTTACTTAACTATTATAAGATATGCACACACACATGTATTTGTAGTAGTATAGGGGGGGAAACCTGTGAAATATTCTTTAAAAGTGTATCTATGACTTGATTGGATTCTCCCACATGAATAGTAACAGAACTCACGAAATTGCTTGAGCCTTCCACGTGCACTTGTTCATGAAGATTAATCGATGCTCGAGATTTTAGACATGAAACCACAGATGTACTTGGTCCTGTTTCCAATTTTGCACTCCTTTTGACAAATAAGCTTTTAGACAGAAAATAAGGCATGTATCCTAACGATTGAAAAAAGGTCCTTGGATTCTTTGTTGGTGACATCCAAGACCGAATTATCGATGGAAATACATTGCACGATAATCCTTCATAGCCACATAGAGACAAATATTGAATGCTTTTTGATCTTACTAATGAAAAGGGCACTTGAGCTATTGCTGTTTGGTTTGCCATCAGAGTCATGAGGGATCCCATTTGCTCAATGTCTTCTTCTAATTTGTCAATCTTTGAACAACCAGAAATATTGAGAGTTTTCAAAGACTTCAATTTATATATACTTCTTGGGAGATGATTGAGATCTATGCAGTCCTTGAAATTAATCAAAATAATATGTTTAAGATCTCCAATGGTTGGATGAACCACAGACAATTTTGGACAATCTTTAAACTTTAGCTTTTCAAGATTTGGTAGCTTTGAAAAGTCAGGGGTTTGTGTCAAGTAATGGGAATGACTCAAGTTGAGAAATTTTAACCTCTCCATTAACTGCAAAAAAATAAAAATAAATGGAAAGATAAAATAAAGAAAGTAGTTACTATTGTCATCACTAGTATTTACTTGTAGAAATTCATTGTAAGTACCTGGCTTTTCACCCATATTTTTGTGAGATAACTGTACTGTAAGTCCATTGCCACCATATTTTCTTGACAAAAGCCTTTTGGAATATTTCTCAATGGAAATCCATGCCAAAAGAGCCACCTCAATTCTTTAGATAGATGTTCATACTCCCCATCAAGTTTCACATTATCAAATTGAAGCAATTGAAGTCTCTTCATCTTCTTTAATGCTTTGGTAGTAAAGGATTGTTCCTTGTTTCTCACCAAGCTCAAAGCCAATCCCTTGATAGATATGGTTCCCTACAAAACACAAAGCAAGAAAAAAAATTAAAATCAAGGGATATCTCTTGCACATTGAAAAGTAGTATAAAGCAAGCAAGCAATTTAATTTTGAAAAAGGTTAGCAAGTTAACTGAAGGTAGTTAGATTTAAATGGTGAGTAATGGCGAAATGTTTTGAAATCTAAATAGTACATAAGTTAATTAGAATATCTTACCATATTATTTCTCAAGACATCAAGTACATCTTTTTGAAACCATAGTCTTGTACGTGTTTCTGGCTTCTCTAATGACTCTTTGCGAATTATCTCTCTTCCCATATCACGTATTAAATCATGCATAGCAAGCTTATTATTCTTTTCAACCCTTACAAGGCTCAGCTCTATTAGACGTGTAATTCCAATTTGTGCATGAAGTCCACAACCATTCAAAATTTGTGTAACATAGTTCCTCTCTTTGCCAATGAAAAAACAACATATGTCAAGAAATATATCTTTCTCTGCATGATCACTCAAACCATCATAGCTTATCATTAGCTTTTTATGTATTTGATCATTTGGAATTACTTTTAGTTTCTCCAGAACACTTTCCCAATCTAAGACTTCCCTGTCGAACAAATAAGAGCCAATGATTTCAAGAGCTAGTGGCAAGCCTCCAGAGTAAGAAATTATCTTTTTTGATAGTTCTAAGAAATTGACTTTGGGGATTGCTTGCTTGAATGCATGCCAACTGAAAAGCTCAAGGGATTCTCTCATATCCATCCCTTTCACATTGTGTACATGAACAGGTTGAAGGATCGAAAGTAGACGTTCATCTCTTGTAGTGATGATTATTAAACTGCCTCGGCCAAACCATGCACGACTACCACAAAGGGCATTGAGTTGATCAACATTACTCACATCATCAAGTACAACAAGTGCTCTTTTATGACAAAGCCTCTCCTTTATTATAGCTTTCCCCACATCAATACTTGGTAATGCAATATTTCTAGTTTTTAAGATATTTGAAAGAAGTAGTTGTTGCAAATGACCTTGGCCGTTATCTTGCTCCCAAACTCCTCTGATATCTGCAAGAAAACTTTTACCCTCAAATCTTGGACCAATTGCATTGTAAATGGCTTTGGCAATGGTTGATTTACCAATTCCCCCCATTCCCCAAATTCCCACTATGATGACTTCATCTGATTTATTGTTATGCAATTGGATTATATCTTGCACACGTGACCCTAATCCCACAGGGTGATGAGCTACAAACAAGTTTGTGTTGTCCTCTAATTTCATAGCAACATCTTCAAGAATATTGTCAATCAGCTCGGTTTCAGTTCTGGAAATAAATAAGAACTAGTCAGAGAAAAGGGAACTCTACCAAATGCTCCTTAAGTTAAAGACCCCAAGTCTAAACTAAGATAGCTAATAAATGAAAGGTATTTTTATCTGCTGTGAAAGAAGAAATTTACTGTACATTTGACATTTGAAAACATTCTAGCTTAGTCCTCTGTTTACATCTACAATTTTTGTGTGGAGCAAACTTCTCTAAAATTAGTCTTGCTTGGGATGAGTTTAGAACTCTTTTATTTGATAGAAACTTGAATCTCTTGAGTCTTGGCATGTGTGCATATTTAACATATTTTTTTACCTGAACAAATATATGTACATGCAGATATTATACATATGCATTTCATGTCAAAGGAGAGCCACTGACTCTTCTTCTTCGCTAGTGGATTCTACACTTGATTAGAAGCATCTCGTAGTCCAGAGGCAATATCAATGATATAGAAGATGCCGTGAATATCCAAAAATAACTTTTTGAAAAAAAATGAACTATATGTATGAGTACAGGATGTGTATTGGCGTGTTCATGAATATTAGTGTGTTGTACATCTATATACTTGTGTGTATATATTTGAATGTATCATTAGCACAAGATTGTTTAGTATATAACTATATACCTACTTTGTACCACGCCTAAGCATTAATAAGTAGAAGAAAATGTAGAATACCTGTAATTATGCAAGTCCCACCCAGATAAATTGGAAACCTCAGTGAGTGTTCTCTTCCAACTAAGCTCCTCCTCTTTGCTAGTCAAGTTTCTCTTTTTAGGTGCCCTTAATGATGCTTTTCTTTTGTTTTTGGTCAGATTCTCAAATGCTTTTCCAAACGCATTGATTTGCTTTCGTACCTCCGTTGGTTGGACACCATAGAATACAGGTAAAACCTCTTGGCCCTTAGTTCTATGACACTCCATAATTGCCTCTAATTCTTGCAAGCACCATTTAGAGCCTGCATAATTTGTCGAGAAGATAATAATTGACATTCTCGAAGCCTCAATTGCCTGCAGTAGTGAGGATGAAATATCCTCTCCTTTTCTAAGTTCATTATCCATGAAAACCTTAATACCAGCTTGTGTTAAAGCGGTATAAAGATGAGTAGCAAATGCCTTTCGAGTATCTTCACCTCTGAAACTCAAGAATATGTCATATGTATAAATGGACGACATTGAGTCATTAGGATTGATTCCCCTTGCTATCTCTTGCAGTAAACCATGAACATGAAACTTGCAATACATGCCACTAATCTTTACAAGGCTTCGGTCAATGAGTACATCTATTCCTCTTTTTATAGGGAATTTGGAACCAAAGAATTCTTGTTCAACATCATATTCTCTCTTACCCACATAGAAACAAGCTATATTAATGAATATCTCTTTTTCTCGATCAGTCAATAAGTCATAACTTATTTTGAGTTTCTCTTGTATTTGACCATCTGGAATTCCCCTCAGTTTCTTCACTAGACTTTTCCACTCTGCTATAGTCCTCCCATGCAAAAGAGAGCCAATAACTTCGAGAGCCAATGGTAATCCTTCACAACAAGTAATTGCTTTATTTGAGAGATTCATGAAATGATTTGATGGAAGAGATTGTCGAAATGCATGGTAATGAAAAAGTTGTAAAGATTCAACTTTGTTCATTTTTCTCATTTCATATACAAGTTTGTGGTTAAAGTGATCAAGTAGTTCCTTATCTCTTGTAGTAATGATTACCAAACTCTGCCCGCTAAACATGTTTTCGCTCCCACACAATGCAATTAGCTGATCTATATGACTGACATCATCAAGTATAACAAGTACCTTTTTATTTCGCAGTGTCTTCTCCAATTCTCTAACTCCCATTTGAATGTCATGTATCTCCATAGATTCTTCATCAGAAACATCTGAAATAAGTTGCTTTTGTAGATGAATTGGACCATTCACTTGCTCCCATACATTCTTAACATTTGGCAGGAAACTTGTGCTAGTAAAATGGTGCATAATGTCATTATAGATAACTCTTGCAATCGTCGTTTTACCAATTCCTCTGTTGCCCCAGATTCCTAGTACTTTCGCATAATTCCTAGAGTTGTGTAGAACATACTCATTGGAGTTTAACAAATGAAGTATTTCTTTCACACGAAGTTGCAGCCCCACAGGATACTGTGGGAAAATTGAGCCCGTGTCATCTAGCATTTCCATAATAAAGTGGAAGATATTTCTGCATTCTAGGTTCATATATCTGTTGGCGGTAACCCTTGAAAATAAGAAAAGCACAGTGCAATCATTATATACACACATATGCATGCATATTTCAACTCTATCTTATTAATTAATACAGCTGAGTAAAATGAGATATATGCAACTAAAATCTGGAAGAAAAGGGAAATAATTTAGCAATATATTTATATTAGACAATAATATATGTAAGGATTGATGATAAAACTTAGTTTCAAGTTTCAACTTGTATTAATAGGAATGCTTTAATTTCAATGATTAATAATTGTCAAAATCTTGTTTTGGTCCCTAATGTTTGCCTCAAATATTTTATTGTTTTGTTAGTCTTTAATGTTTTCAGTAGTGCCATGTTCGTCCCTAATACCAAAATATAGTTATATCTCTATAGTTTCAAGTCCGAATGAAGGTACGAGTTGCTCTTGATGAGTTTTTTCTCTTAATTCCCATTCGAAGTCGTCAGCAAACTAGGTTAAATCGAATATGAAATCAGGCCTAAAATTGGGCTTCTCATTTCATGAAGTTGGTCATATCTTTCACGTTTCAAGTCTGAATGCATCAAAATCAGAGCTATGTCTTACCCTTGATGAGTTTTTTTTTTATTTAGTTGGGGTTATTGACAAAGAAGGTTAAATAGTACGCCCAAATTTCATATTGGTGTTTTGACTAAACCCATTTTTGAAGTACTATTTGACCTCGTTTGATGATCTTCCTAACTGGACAGAGAAAATACTTGTTAATATATGACCATTTACATGAAACGAGAGGCCCACTTTTCAGACCCAATTCTAGGCTTGATTCAACCTTATTTGTTGACAACTCCAACCAAACAGAGTAAGAACTCATCAAGTGTAACTCGTAGCTTCAAATTTGTTGCATTCAAAATTAAAACGAGAGAAATATGACTATATTCAATAATTTGGGACCAATCTTTGACTCTATTAGGATATATTAGGTACCAAAACATAATCGTTTACAAATATTAAAGACCAAAATAAAATATGGAGTAAACATTAATGTCTGAAATAAGTTTTTGACCAATAATAACAATGTATTATAATTACAAGTATAACAATATTAAGGTTGTTGTAAACATGTATTTTACATGTAATATGTGAATGACCACATCCATGACCTTTGAATTGTCTCTAAATCTCCTCCATAATGCCTATAATTTTGTGCTGTAACCTCCTTCCATTAGTGTGCTTAATGTCATATATTATTGTTCTTTATGGTATCCTTAATGTATAAGCTATAAGTTACATAGTCTCTTTATGTCTAGAGTCCTATATAAAGGAGGCTTCACTTTGTACACATTGGTGAATTAGTAATGGAATAATAAGATGATGGGATGATGTGTTCTTAAAGAACTACATTCATGAAACATATACGGTAGTTCCTGAAGAACTAAGCCTTCACATTTTCTGTTTGTTTTACAATACATTATCAGCATGAGCATCTACCAAATTTGAGTAAGTTAATCAACTTCTAAGTTTTTTTTTGTTCTTTCATTATTATCAATAGAAGGTAAGAAGTTTTTATAAGGTTAAAGACTTTTGTTCTCACTTTAAATTATTTATACTTAAGCATGTTGATGACCTATTTACATTTAAATTTATCATTGTCACCTTGAAAAGTTGAAGGTTATATAAGAAATGACCTGAAGTCATATCATCTTAGATTTGATTATCATGAAATTGATAATTTCATTTATTTATGGATATGTGATGGAAAGACAATGTCACATTTTGATAGATCTATAAAATGTAAAGATGTAGTTATTGAAATTAGTTGATATTCTCCTAAAAGACTATGAGAATATATATTGATAAATTATTAATAGAAGCTTTTAAAACCGTTGGAAATATTTTTGATGGCATGAAGCCATGTTATCTACTAAGATCATAAGTGCATGAAATGAGTTTTGCGCATATTGGTATTTTGTCAAAAGCAATAGTTTGGCCAATAGTAATTTTGAAGGTTAATAGTTCATATATGAGTTTCTTTTCATAGAATCAATTATTTTATCATTTTAATAAAGATTAGAGTCGTCAAAACGAGTCAAACCCAAGGGGTTGGCTCGTTTAACTCGCTAACTTGGCGAGCCGGGTTGAGAAAATGCAGCTCGCCGCTCGCGTGGGTTAACTCACTTAACTCATAGTTCGTGGTGAGCTAACTCGAATGAGTTGGTGAGTTGGTAAGTCAGCACACCTTATTTAAAATATATATATAATTTTAGATGTAGTGACTGGTAGGTTAAGTGGGCTAACCCGGCTCACCAAGTTGGTAAATCGAGTTGGCAAAACCTGGCTCGCCTGAGATTTTTGGCTCACGTGAGCCAGATCGCATGAGTCGTGGCTCGTGACGAGCCAGCTCGAGTGAGCTAGCCTGGTTCGTTTTGACAGTTCTAATAGAGATATTGTTCAATATTGGTCTGGAAGACTAATATCTAGTCCATTTTAAAGAATTATGAATACAAATTATATAGCTATTGGAAATGATGAAAACATTCGTTAATAGCGTTGAAGGCAAAGATTAATATACATATTTCATTTGAGGCATATATGTATTTTTATATTGATACGAAACAAAAATTAAAATTATGATGTGAATTGATTTGTGGAAGTTTTGACACAACATACCTCTTGAAGAGATGGAAAATTCAAGATTGTCAAATGTTTTTTTTTTTGTGGTTGTCATTACTTGATATATGAACATGAAGTCAAATAATGATCAATTTTTGTATAATATATATTTCTACATGACTAGTCATTTTAAATAGTGAATCGATGTATATTATAAAAGCCAAAAACCCCAAAATATGCTAGAAGCATAACATATATCATTGTAGAGAATGATTTTCTCTAAAGGAAGGGAATTAAAAAGTTTTACTAATTGCACTCTAGAAGGGAAAACAATTTTGGAGGATCAACCATTTTTCTTTTTGAAAGTAACCCCAATAGTGGTTTTGGTATCTTGTAGTCTCATTACATTCAGGAAAAATATAAGAAATATTTGAAGTGATATTGATAATTTGAGCATTGTTAAATAAAAGTGATTAAAATCACATTTTATAAATTTTCCATATTGAATGATTGGCCAAAAACTATAGGCAATGAAATAATTTCCCTGAGTTAATATTAAACTTTGGAGTAGTAGTCCAGATACTAGAAGATGTTAAAATTTGGACTAGTAGTCCCAACATTGGAAGATGTCAAAGTTTGGACTAGCAATCTAGACACCTTAAGTTGTCAAACTTTGGACCAGGAGTCTTACCACCTGAAGGTGCCAAAATCTAAAAAGTATAAATGGGTTCTATACAAAAAATAAATACATTTGTTAAATGTAATGCACTAGCAATGCAATGCCCTTCTCTCATAAAACGTGAAATGAAGTGAAGATGAATTTATATTTTGTGGATCTAATCGGTTAAACATTGTACGAGTCTTTGAAAGACTTCAGTATATATACTAGATTAAAAATTATTCGTTAACGTTATAAGAAAATAATATATTCAAGTGTAAGAAATCTTGAAGAATTTGAAATGCCTGAAACATACAATCTATATATGCAATGTTAGAATTCTGTTATAAAATGTTTAATATACGCGTTACTAAATAATTTTTATATCATGAAAGAGTAATGAATTATTTTTGCGTCTTTATAAGTAACTTATTGTTTTTTTTTTAAAAAGAAAGATTGATAATATTGATATTTGAGAATTTTGAAGAAGGTATTTTTTCAGTGAGATTACAATAATTTTAGTTATATTGATCAATGGATTTAATCTTCATTGAATGTACTTGAAATAAATTTTATAATATATGATTATTAATTACTTTATTAATATTTTGTTTATAAAAAGTTGTGATTAATAAGTTGCGTGAAGCAAATCTAATTTGATCGAACTTATTACTTATTCCTTTTAATTCTTTATTAGTAATAATATATTGGAAGACAAATAATTTTGATTCCTTATGATATATTTGATGTCAACATATTACACTCAAATAAGTGTATTATATATTTGTTTAATTATATAATGTTTGATTATGTGAAAAGACTTTTATTAATTAGTTATGTCAAATATGAAATTACTTTTATATTTAAGGTTAAGGATTTTACATGTAATGACTTCTATGAAGTATATCATACATGAGTATGATCAAAATATTATATTTCAATATATTCAAAAGGTAAGGAAGAATCCACTCATACATTTTTGAAGATAAAGCACAACTTATTTTAAAGATGAAGTATGAATTTGAGGGGAAGTCAAAGTACTTGCAAATAATGTATTATTTTTCCTTTGCTAAGTTATTGCCCCATCGAGTTTTATTTAGCAAGGTTTTAATGAGGCATATATTTGTAGTGTAAAAAATTATGAATAATGTACTCTTTTTTCCTTAGTTGAGTTTTTATGCCATTGAGTTTTTCTAAACAAGATTTTTAATGAGGTATATATATTCATAATGTATTGTCATCCAAGGGAAAATTTTGTAAATATGTATTTTACATGTAATATGTGAATAACCCACATCCATGACCTTTGGATTGTATCTACATCTCCTCCATAGTGCCCCTAATTTTATGGTGTAACCTCCCTCCATTAGTGTGCTAGGTTAATAATGTTGTCTTTTATGATATCCTTAATGTATAAGTTATAAGTTATATAACCCTCTTTATATCTAGAGTCTTATATAAGGGAGACTTCACTTTGTACACATTGATGAATAAGTCATGAAATAATAAGATGATTTTGTGTTAATCGGTGAATCTGGGGTATATATGGGTTGTTAAATGAGGGGTTTTGGTTATGTTGGAGGGACTAAACATGAATAAACAAGTATGTGTAAGGGATTTGGGTACAAATGCGTGTCAGGGACTAAATTGTATATGTTTTCTGCAGATTTTCTAGTGTTCGTTGGATGCTCGCTGGATAGAACAAACCGGTGAGGAACTGATGAATCGCACTGGAAGGAGTTTGCCAGATAGAACAAACCGATGAACAACCGGCGAGCTGACAGAATAAGAGAATTTTCTGCAATTTTGTGTGGTTAATTATATACTTGCATTCCTTTAAAGATTTGGGACCAAAATGCAAGTGAATATGCCTTGAAAACAAGTTTAAAGAATGTCTAAATGCTTGATAATGAATTAGTATGATTAATGAGTTTTGTTTGATAAGTTGAATAAGTAATTGAACAAGAATTCATGTCTTGATATATATGATACAGAATTGTGCATGGAAAATAAGATGAATAAGATAAAGGAATGGTAAGTAAATTGATAAGTAAACATAATTTAGATTGTATTAACTAAGAAGCATGTGATTAAAGAAGATGAGAATGTGTTATGAATACCTATTGAACTGTGAATGATGTGCTGGGTGCTTGTATTGTGTCATGATTCACTGAGGAGTGAGATCCTCCCCATTGTTCGCGATGAGTATTTGGGTAATATCCTTTAGTAGATTCTATTGGATAACCTAAGGTGAATTCCTTAGGTGATAGACTGATTAGATTGTGCCCACGCCGGAGGACGCTTTGGAAAGCCTAAGGTCTATATGACCTTGTGTATCTTGATCATGGCACTTGTGCTGGTTTATCCGGATCGGGGTATTGGTTAACTAAATTGTCACCACTAGCCTTGTTGAATATACTATTTATTTTTATTAAAGATTATTTGTATGAATAATTGTTAGAATTGATATTTATAGATAAAAAGTATTTGATGTCCAAGTAATGGGTTATTAATTGTGCTGGATTACCTATTTTGAGGTATCAGTTGACTTGACAGGCACCGCCATCTTCTTTGTGTTTATTAAATATGCAAAGGCTAAGAGTTTAATTAATGAATCATGTTTATCTTGTTATATTTTTAGTATTGTGTTTGATATTTAAGTGTTATAGTTGTTTTTATATCAGTGATGCATGTCTGAACTTGTGTTAGAAGTTTGAGTTTGAGTAGGGATCAGGGGTAGTGCAGGTTTAATTGTATCTCAAAAAAATATATATAAATAAACTTAATGTCAATTTAATTAACCTTTTTTAACAAATAAGTCAAATTAAATATTTTTAGGCCAAAGTTCTATTTTGGTCCCTCAATTATGCTCAATGTTCCAAATTGGTCCCTCAGTTATTTTTCGATCCGTTTTGGTCCCTTAGTTTTAAAAAATGTTGGACCGTTAGTCTCTCAGCACTTTCCATCACTTTTTTCGTTCAAAAAAAGGAAAAATATTAAACTTTCACACCCGAAAGTTTTAGCTTTTTACATTAAGGTCATTTTCTACTTACTATATATCATCATCATCTTCTTCTTCTTCTACACAACACCACTACCGCCGCCGCCGCCGCCACTGCCACTGCAAGCTTTATCACCATAATCTCTTCTTCTTCTTCCTCTCTATCATCATCAACATCATCATTATCGTCTCTTCATCATCATCATCATCATCATCATCATCATCATCATCATCATCATCATCATCATCATCATCATCATCATCATCATCATCATCATCTCTTATTCTTTTTCTTCATCATCATCACCATCTCTTCTTTTTATTCTTCTTCTTCATTATCATGATCTCTTCTTTCTTCTTCTTCTTCTTCTTCTTCTTCTTCTTCTTCTTCTTCTTCTTCTTCTTCTTCTTCCTACGGTTTGTCCTGTTGGCGTTATCGTCGCCGCCGCCACCGCCGCCGATCGTCTTCTTCGGCAAACTTTCTGGCGAGAAACACGGCGGCTCTGACGACT
The DNA here is from genome assembly GCA_003254925.1 of Chamaecrista fasciculata. Classification (NCBI taxonomy): domain Eukaryota; kingdom Viridiplantae; phylum Streptophyta; class Magnoliopsida; order Fabales; family Fabaceae; genus Chamaecrista; species Chamaecrista fasciculata. The sequence continues at coordinate 68,576 of QANZ01054468.1, read as the reverse complement.
ACGAAAACTTCTAACCCAAGGTTTTTTGACCTTCTGATTTCAATGGCGGCCTCTATTTTGTGAACAAATGACCAGAAACATGATTTTTGGTGATTGTATAATTTTTCGATGACTATATAATTTTTTGGAGACTTTTCGATCAATTTTTCACAAAATGGAGACCGTCATTGAACTTAGGAGGTAAAAAAACCTAGGGTTAGGAGTTTTCGTAGTCGTCAGAGCTGGTGTGTATCTCGCCAAAAAATTCGCTGGAGAAGACAACCGAGGGCGGCGACGACGAAGACGACGGTAGCAGGAAGAACAACAGGAAGAACAACAAGAAGAGATGAAGATAATGAAGAAGAAAAAGAAGACGTGATGATGATGATGAAGAAGAAGAAAAGATGATGATGATGATGATGAAGGTGGCGGCGTTGGTGTTGTGTAAGTAGAAACTGACCTTAATGTAAAAAAACTAAAACTTTTAGGGGATGAAAGTTTATTTTTCTTTTTATTTTTAATGGAAAAAGTGGATGGAAAGTGCTGAGGGACTAACCGTGCAATATTTTGGAAAACCGAGGGGCCAAAATAGAACGAAAAATAACTGAGGGACCAATTTGGAACATTGAGCGTAACTGAAGGACCAAAATAAGACTTTGACCATATTTTATTAATAAACATCATTAAACTCATGTATAATTAACTTTTATTAATATATTTTAGTATATACAAGTTAAAAAATTCAAAATAAAGAAATAGGTTAAATGAATCTTAATCCCTCTCAAATATAAAGGTGATCATAGGTTGGGCCAAAATCTGGGTCGGCCTATGATCACCCTTATATTTGAGAGAGAAATAATTCATCTCAATTACTTAGGTTAGAAATAACGGCATAAACCATATGAAGTCACACTTTCGGGACAAAAAACGAAACAAATTTGAAAGTTTGAAGACTAAAATGAAACAAAAAATAATTTTATGACCAAAATGAAGCTTATCTCATACTGAGTCAAGTGAGTAATACGTCAACATTTTCCGTTAAAATTGACGGAACAAAACCACAAATATCCTAATGACTTAATGCCACATATCTCAAGTACCCTAAATGAGATTTTTTAAACCATATAACACCAATGTGTGATTGGGCTAAATGACAGCTACAATACTTTATTTTATCCTTAATTCTACTATGTTTCCTCAAATAAGCAAGAAGACAACAAATTAAGAACATAAATGAACATTTAAAACATCTTACCCGAATGTCCAAGGTAATATTTCCCATGAGTATGATGTTTCCCAAGAGTATTTGATGGCAGCTCCAGCAGCGGCTGCTCTCCATCTGGACTCGTTCCTTTTTCCTTTAATCAGATTTTCAAACTCTTGTCTAAAACTCACGAGCTGGGGCAAAAGTTCTCGCACGTAATAACTACGCCAAAATACAGCTAAAACCACCTTATTCATGTTTCTTTGGCACTCCATAATCTTCTCAAATAACATTAGATACTCTGGAGTATTCAATGAATCTTCTCTAAAATACATGACAATGACTCTGGAACCTTTGATCACTGGATATAGTGAACTAGAGTTTGGTTTGTGATAGCCAAATACTCCTGTATTATCAATGCATGTTAAATACGTTTGGATTGAGCTTATGGTATAGCTTTCGGGTGTGGTAGCCACGAACGCATCGTACATGTATTCAATTTTTGAGAATGAAGATTCGGCATTCCAAGATGAAGAAGCCATGAGATATGCGGATTTGAGGGGATCTGCAAGCAATGTATGTGTAGAGGCTATAAACAGGAAATAAATCACGCCTCATTGATGCGATGATGGCTATTTGTTACCAAAAATTTGAATTTTGAATTCTGAGTTTTACTGTACGCCTATTTTCTCATATATATATATATATATATATATATACACGAGAAAGGGGTGGAACTATATAATATAAGATATATATATAGGTTGAAACCCTATTTTGGTTCCTAACGTTTACCTTAAATTCTGGTTTGGTCCCTAATATTTTTTTTATTCCGTTTTGGTTCTTAATGTTTCTTAGAAGTCTTATCATTGGTCCCTAACTACTGAACATGATTATACCTATCTCGTTTGAAACTCAAATGCGGTGAAACCACTTAGAGCTACGTGTTAAATTTGATTAGTTCTTTCTTTGCTCGGTTGGAGTAATCGACAAATGAGGTCAAATCGGGTCAAGCCTGAAAATAGGTCGCTCTTATTTTATGAATTTGATTATAGCTTTTTTCGTTTCAAGTCTGAATACAACGGGATCAAAAATATAAGTTACTATTGACGAGTTATTTCGTTGTCTAGTTCGGGTAGTTGACAAACGAGGTCAAATAGTATTCCAAAAGTTAATATTGATGTTTTGATCCAACTCACTTTCAGACTATAAAGTATAGACACCGACACGGACACGGGACACGGCACAATACATATTTATATATATAAATAATTAAAAATCCATAAATTTTGATGAAAACTTTGAAAATTATAATATCTATTCATAATATGTGTCATATATGTCATTATTTAATATTGTTTGTCTTACTAAAATCACAAAAAAATGATTTTATATTTTGAAACTTATGAATATGTGTCGTATGGGTGTAGGACACAGACACGTGTCTGACACGGTGACACGCTCTCAAAATGAAATGTCCATGCTTCATAGCTTTCAGAGATCAAAAAAATAACTCATCAAATTTAACATATAACTCTGATTTCCTCGCATTAGGGTTTAAAACAATAGAGATATGACCATATTTAATATTTAGGGATCAGTGATGAAACTTCTAAGAAACATTTAGGACCAAAACAAAACAAAAAATATATTAGGGACCAAAACATAATTTAGGGTAAATATTAGGGACCAAAATAGGGTTTTGGCCTATATATATATACGAGAAAACTTATTATTTAGTTTCTGAATTTACACTGAGTCAACTAGGCAGTTCTTGAATAATCAAAATACATGATTTAATCCCTTAAATATTTTAGTTGCCAAATATTTGGTCCTTATTGACGATTTGGTCTCTGAATTTGAATTGATTTTATACTTCTTAGTCTCTAAATTTGTACTAAATGAATACTTTCAAATCCCAAAATTTGTACTATTTTTTGGACCCAAGGACCAAATCGTTGACAATTGCAATAATTTAGGGACTAAGTCGTATATTTTGATTATTCAAGGACTAAATGGTAGATTGAGAAACCTCTATTTGGTCTCTAAATTTACACTGGGTCAACTAATCAGTCTTTAAATAGTCAAAATATACAACTCAATTCTTGAATTATTGTAATTGTCGATGATTTGATCCTTGAATTTGATAAGGGACCAAAAGATAAAAATTCAGTATAAATTAAGGGACCAAACAGTAATAATTTAATACAAATTCAAATATAAAAAAAGTATAAAATCAATTCAAATTTAGAGACCAAATCGACTAAATAGTTGACGATATAATTGAAATATTTCAGAGATCAGATCGTATATTTTAATTATTTAAGGACTAATTAGTTGACTTAGTATAAATTCATGGACAAAATAGTAAGTTTTTTCTATATATAATGTTACAATTCCTACTCGTATAATTTTCCAACTAGAAAGTAGTAAAATAGAGCAGGAGCTAGTCTTTGTTATCTTCCCAGTTCGACTTCCTCAGCTTTAGATGTGAGGCACGATGTAAAGTTCAGAGATAATGAGAAAAAAAAGGAGCAATACATATTGATAGGAATCACGAAATGGATCAACTAATGAGTAATGAGCAGGGACACTTTACCTTACCTGAATCACTATATAACTTCAGACGAACAGAGAGAAACGAGATTTCTGAGGAAGAGGATGCTAGAAAGGTGCTTGGAGATAAAGAGCTTACATGAGCTAAGCCGAAGATTCCTTAATACCAGAAACCAAATGAATAGCAAGTAGTTTGTTCCAAAAAAAAAAATGAATAGCAAGTAACAACAAATTAAAGGAACGAAAATTGCTGGGGAATATAATATAATTGAACTATGGAAGTGGTCAAGAAAGACAGCTAGCAGTGAAACTTAAATTATAGCTAGATTTTAAATTTTTCTTAAATATTTTATTTATTTTAGATTAATCTTATATATTTGAATATTTTTTATCTTTGATGTTAAAGTAGTTTAATATGATCATATTTCTTTTATTTCAAACTCAAATATAATAAGTTGAGATTTATCGATTGTTTTTAATAATTGCTTTCTTTATTTAGTTGAAATCACCCCAAACGAAATGAAACTGTTTTGAAATTGGGCTCTTTCACAATAAGATAAGTAAAGTTGGTCATATTTTTTTCTTTCCAATTCTGATTGTGATTAGTTTAGAATTATATATTACTTTTTGAGGAGTTCTTTTTTACATTCACTAAATTGCACTAAGAACCCTTGAATTTTAAAATTTAACAGACAGATTCCTGAATTTAAATTATGTTCAATTAAGACCTTTGAATTTTAAAACTTAAAAGATAAACTCCCTGACCTTTGAATTAAAGGAACGAAAAATACTAGAAAGGTGCTTGGAGATAAACAGCCCATATGAGCTAAGCCTAAGATTCCTTAATACCAGAAACCAAATGAATAGAAACAAATTAAAGGAACGAAAAATGCTGGGAATATAATTAAATTGCTCAACTAGTATTTGGGGAATATAATATAAGTGAACTATGGAAGTGGTCAAGAAAGACAGCTAGCTAGCAGTAGGCATGGCAACGGATAGGGTATCTGGTGATTTTGTCACTATCCGTATCCGTATCCGTATCCGTTTATCCTATTCAATATCCGTACTCTATCCGTATCCGATAAATTAATATCCGTATCCGCACCCTATCCGATATCCAATACCCGATGAATACCCGAAATATCCGAAATATCCGAAAAAAATATAGATATAGGATAGGATATCCTATTTTATAAATCGGATATATCGGGTACCCGATATCCATTATCCGCCAACTAATATAATTAAATGAAATTATTATTTATTTACATTTTAAATTTATTTTTTAAAATAAAAAATTAAATATAAAATAACTAAAATATGATTATATAAAAAATATATATGAATATAATTAATTAAATTTAAATATTTATATATAAGATAGTAAATTAAAAGTAAAATACAAAAATTAAATAAGTAATAGAGTATCGGATATCGGATACCCTAAATATCCGTTCATTTCGGACGGATATAGGGTATTCGAGGGCAATATTCGTATCCGTCCAATATCCCAAAATAATTTAATTTTCACAATCCGTATCCAAATTTGACCGCACCCGTCGTTAGGTGGCCAAAAATACCGAAATTAATGCACTATAGTGGTGCAATCCGAGTCGATCTCTCGAGGAACTTTTGTGCAAGGTTTAATTGTAAACGATACCAAGTTATCACCAATCGGGTAAAAGCGAAGAAAATTTTGTTCTTTGATTGTTTGTCTAAGACCTAAAACAATAATTAAATAAAGCAATAATATTTTTTGGGGTTTTTGATTAATAAGCAAAAGATAAACAAAAGCGATAAAGATAGATAAGACACATATTGATGGAAACACCCAACAGAGGAATTGAATTTGGCCTTCCTAGCTTATAAAGATCGGAGTAATTACTTCACAAACCATTTACTAAAGTTGTCCACTACCGTTAAACATAGCAATTAACTCAATTATAAACATAACCAAGATAATCACTTCAATGAAGCTAATGGCGAGATAAAATCAGGAATTTAGGCAACTCTATAACTCAGACTAAGTTATCAAAGAGAAACTTATCCCAATTATTAGTCAAACCAACTACAATGTATCCGAACGGATCATAATCAAGACAAGAATAATCAATACATATCAGAATCCAAAATCCAATCTCAAATTCATAATCAATATCAGAATTACAAGTTCTCTAACCAAGAAAAACTCAAACCCTAATATAAAACGATGAAAAGAGTAAAGTAAAACTCCCTAAGTGTAGAACCAAGCTCGGGCCTC
>QANZ01054468.1:46196-58713 GCA_003254925.1 Chamaecrista fasciculata | reverse complement strand
GAGGTCATGCTGATCTTAGTTCATTTTCGCTCCCACGAAAACAATTGATCAGGGACAGATTTAGATTAATTATCTTATAATTAATCATGGACGTAATCACAGTAAACATGCTAATAATGTGAAAACCATTAATTTATCTCTATAAATTAATCCATATGTTCATAACATATATAAAAGAGGATTGGCCCTAGGGCACAATTCCTAACAGACATATCATCAATAATAATAATTTCATCCTCATCTTCGTTGTCCTCCTCAATTGATGGGTTATGAGCCATATCTTGTTGCTCACTCAAGCCTTGAGCGGGTTCTAAAATGAAATCTTGTAGATGTTGCTCCTCTAATCTCTCAAGTTGAGAATGAGTGGATTCCACTAGTTGCTTAGGAGGTAGCAAGAGGTCTTCAACAGATTTCTCTAGAGTTGAGTAACTTCCACTCATAGCTTGACATTCCTGAGTTAAACGCTCAAGCATCTGTTGCATTTCAACAACCTGTGAGTTCATCTCCACCATACCATTCGCGAAGACTTGTGAAATATCATCAACATTCGGCATTGGTGAGGGTTGGAATGAATTTGTCATGGATGGGGGGTTGGGGTTTTCAAAGTGACTTGGGGATTCCCACTGATAATTGGGAGCTCCATAATTGTACCCTTCATCCCTTTGGAAACTTTGTTGACAATTCCATCCAAAATTGGTGTTGGGAGAATGATTACCCACTTGATGATGCCCCAACAATTGTGGATTTGAAATTGGGAGAGCTCCATTAAGATGTAAACAATCACTAGCCGAGTGGAAACGACACCTGCAAAATGAGCAAGGAAGAGCAAACATATCAAGTGATTGTGGTCTAGGCGGGCACGATGGAACCTCTCTATATTGCATCGGATAACCATTGTCCCTGTAAAAGGAAGAAGAATAAGGTTGCCCATGAGAAGAATCATAAGACCCATAAAAGGAATTATAAGAATTATAGGGGTCATAAGGAGAATGATGTCCTCTATCCATTCAAACTTAAGCAATAAAACTTAGAAAATATCCTCTTAAGCCTATTGTTAGCTTCACTTAAATTCCTTAGTCTTCTCTCTTTTCTTAGCTTCCTACAAGTTCTTTCAATCTTAGGATTCAAAAGATTTAGATGTTCCTTAAACTTCCTAAGCATGCAACACTAATTCAACACCAAAACAACAAGAATAATAAGAGCAAATGATGTCCTAGTATGTGTCAAAGTGTGAATGTATGGTGCACAGAGGAAAAAGCAAGAGAAAAGAGCAAGAGAGAAGAAATTCGCTTAGTCCGAAAAAACAGTCGCGGCCCCTTCCCACGGCGGGTACGGCGGCGGTTTTGACAGCACGAATCTGGAAAAACAGCCGCGGCACTTCTCCCACGGCGAGTTGGCGGCGGGTTTTCCTGCACAGCGAAAATCAGTGAAAACAGGCTAAAAGGTGAGTTCCCAAGCAATTCTTTGAGCTAAAATGTAAGAGGAATGGTTCTAAACAAGTTAAAAAAATAAAGACTCACTAAACACTAAAGAAAATACGAAACAAAACAAACAAAAACAAAAATTGACTCCCTAAGACACGACAAAGGAAAACCCAATTCGTAAAAACTTGGCACAATCTACCGTTAAACTTTGGGAAAAGTTCCCCGGCAACGGCGCCAATTTGACCGAACCCGTCGTTAGGTGGCCAAAAATACCGGAATTAATGCACTATAGTGGTGCAATCCGAGTCGATCTCTCGAGGAACTTTTGTGCAAGGTTTAATTGTAAACGATACCAAGTTATCACCAATCGGGTAAAAGCGAAGAAAATTTTGTTCTTTGATTGTTTGTCTAAGACCTAAAACAATAATTAAATAAAGCAATAATATTTTTTTGGGTTTTTGATTAATAAGCAAAAGATAAACAAAAGCGATAAAGATAGATAAGACACATATTGATGGAAACACCCAACAGAGGAATTGAATTTGGCCTTCCTAGCTTATAAAGATCGGAGTAATTACTTCACAAACCATTTACTAAAGTTGTCCACTATCGTTAAACATAGCAATTAACTCAATTATAAACATAACCAAGATAATCACTTCAATGAAGCTAATGGCGAGATAAAATCAAGAATTCAGGCAACTCTATAACTCAGACTAAGTTATCAAAGAGAAACTTATCCCAATTATTAGTCAAACCAACTACAACGTATCAGAACGGATCATCATCAAGACAAGAATAATCAATACATATTTGAATCCAAAATCCAATCTCAAATTCATAATCAATATCAGAATTACAAGTTCTCTAACCAAGAAAAACTCAAACCCTAATATAAAACGATGAAAAGAGTAAAGTAAAACTCCCTAAGTGTAGAACCAAGCTCGGGCCTCCTCCAATCCTTTTATGGGTGTGGAATCTAGCTGCTCATGGAGAGAGATTCGGCTTCAACAAGCCTCCTAGCCTCCAAAATAGCCATGGATGAAGGTGGGAGAAGAGAGGGGATGAAGGAGATGGTGTCCAGTGTGTTTCTAGGGTTCCTCCCCCTTTAAATGACCTAAAAACCTCTCATATATGTAAATTTCGGCTCATTCCAAAGAAATCTAGGTCAGAATCATCAAAATCGGGCTTGGGCCAACATAATTACAAGTTATCGCGAACCCGCCGCGGCTATGCATGGCGGCGGTTCCCGCGGCTGTTTTTCCAGAGAGACCCGCCACGGCTATGCATGGCGGCGGTTCCGGCGGCGGTTTTTCCAGCAGCTTGAGTTCGTTTTCAGTTTGGTCCCTAACTCGTCTCCAAACATCCTTGAGCCTTCCTCGAAGTAATTTAGCACTTAGGACTTCATTAAAACCTATCAAGAACATCGAGAAACTAAGTGAATTCTCAGGATAAAGAGGATTAATCAAGTAATAAAGATTAAACCCGAGAAAACCACTCAATTAATCACAAAATAGTCCAAATAATCATCAAACTTCAAGGCATCATATTTTATCATAAAGGGACATAAAGGCATGCAATTGAATCCCAAATGAATATAAAATGCCCTAAAATGTCACCAAAATATATGATGAAATATGGTCAGATCAGTATCCGATATCCGGTATCCGACGGATATCGGATATTTTTTCGGACGAATACGGATGGATATCCTAAGGATCCTAAAAAATTGTCATCCCTAGCTAGCAATGCCCACTGCCCAATGAGATGAAAGTGCCAAAGTTAATTGACTAATGGTATGTTTAGATGGGGTGTCAATGGAAGAATGGAGAGGAGAGGGAGAGACAAAAAGTTAAAAAATTATGTTTGGATGTTTCTTTAGAAGAGAGTGGAGTGGACAATGAGGGACACCAAAACACCCCTTGGCACCTCAAAATCCAATTTTTGCTGGCACCCCAAATTGGAGGGCCAAGGAAGGAGAGGACACTTTATAATTTTGGGAGACAATGATACCCTCATAATTTTATTAATATTACTTATCTTTTTAAATCCTAATATTATATTTGCTCAGCCTCCACTTTCAACCCTCATAATTTTTAGGGGCAAAATATTATTTAGTACAAATTTAGAGACCGAAATGTATAAAACTATTTCAAATTTAAGGATAAAATATTATTAATTTAGTAAAAATTCAAGAATCAAAAAATATAAAATTAGTTCAAATTCAATTATCAAATAGTATTATTTTAGTACAAATTCAGGAATCAAAAAGTATAAAATTAGTTCAAATTCAAGGACCAAAATATTATTGGTCATAAGCAATAGTGAATTTATAAAAGGGTAATATTGGAAATAATAATAATTCATTCCATTCCATTCCATTACTAATAACTTCCAAACAAGATTATTTTTGTATATAAGTAATAACGAATAGGCAAAAGTATTAATTTTGTCCCCAAACTTTAAACTAACTGTCAATTTCGTCCCCAATCTTTTTTTGATGTCAGTTACGTCCCCAATGTTTCACATTTTAGTCAATTCTATCTTTTGACTAACTTCTTTCAATAAATTAACGACAAACTGTATTCTATTTTTTAATCTGAGTTAATATTCAAGTTTCTTTTTCTATCAATTTTACATTATATATCATTAACCACGTAGATTTTGTCGACAATATTTGGTTAAAATAAGAGCAAAGGATAAAATTAACCAAAATGTGAAACACTAGGGACGAAATTGACAGCAAAGAAAGATTGGGGACGAAATTGACATTTAATGTGAAGTTTGGGGACGAAATTAGTACTTCTTCCTAAGGAGTATTTGGTGGAACTTAAATTATAGCTAGATTTTAATTTTTTTTTAAATATTTTATTTATTTTAGATTGATCTTATATGTTTCTATAACTTTTTATCTTTAATCTTAAAATATTTAATATGTGTTTGAGAGTAATATTTCCTGATAATTCTTGAATGAATGTTATTGAAGCATAGATTGAAATTTATACAGCGAGGAAAGCCCAAAACAAAAGGCCCAAACCAAACTAAGTGAAAGCTACAAGCCTATTTACAAGGCTAATAGAAAACAGAAAAACAACTTTATTTGGATAAATTTTGAATAATTGCCCATTGTAATTTAAACGATTTTTTATTTTAAATAAATCATGTTTTGATAATTAACAAAAATTATCACCTTAGTAATTTTAATTATATATCTGATTATAATATTATATATGGTGAAATCTGAAGTTTATATGCTAAATTAATTGAGATGGATAATTATCCTTTATTGAGCTAATTGAAATTTTTGATTGAGATACTCTTTTAGGAAAGTATTTGAGGCGCTAATCACTTATCTTAGCAATCAAATATTCGCTAATCACAGGAGTAATAATTTGTTGACCAAATTCGTTTTGATTCATTTGCTAAAATTGAAAATGAATTTATTTCCTAATTTATTTCTTTATTTGCTAATCAGGAACTATTTAAGGAAACAATTTGAATTCTGCAAATTTGTCTATGCTGATTGAACATCAACGTTCTTATTTTGTCAAAGTCACCTGATCACATATGGAAGGAAGTTTAAGGCTTTGAGAAGACCAAGGGAATCAGAATTCATTGAAGATCATACAATTCCTAATCGTTGGTGTTTCAAGTCAAAAACATTCCTTATCAAGATTGCAAAGTTGCTCGAGTATATAAAACTGCATCATTCAAAGGTTTAAGACTAATGAATTGCTAAAAGACTATCAAACAAGTTGTTAAGTTCTTAGAGCTATTATTCACATCAGCTGTGTATTCCTTTGTGGAAAAGATTTTAGTGATCCTTCACTTCGTGCGAAACTTTCTCTTTGTGAGAGAACCCAATATTCTTTCTTCTTGAAATCTCTTATTCGTTCGTTTATATCCTTAGTGGTAATAGGTTGCCTTCCTCGGTTGTTGTGAAACCCTAGTGGTGATCCATGAATGGTTGCACTGTAAGAAGAGTTGTTATAGGAACTTTAATGTTAAACGTGAGGATTTGTTGGTTTGGGAAAACTGTAAAAGAGAGATTTGTGAAACCTTAGGGTGATCCGTGAGTGGTTGTCTTCCAAATTATAACTTTAGTTAGTTTTGCCCATAATATAAAATTCCCTTGCTTTGTGCTTGCAGAGTGGACGTAGGATAGAGAGAAATCCTTTTATAGGGATTAGAATCTTTATTTGAACCACTATAAAGTTGGTTGTGTTCTTTTTCTTCTCTTAACTCTTTTAATTCCACATTTTACATTTTTTGAGTTAAGGATTTGTTTTTGTTAAGGAATTGTTTTTCTTAAAGAAACTATTTTCGCTAAGGAACTACTTTTATAAGTAAACTGCTAAGGAATTTAACTAAGAGCAATTGTTTAAAGAATTGTTTTAACATAAGGAAAATTTTTTTATTTCCAATTCACCCCCCCCCCTTCTTAGTATATTTTTCCTTCTGCATTTTGACTAACAAGTGGTATCAGAGCTCGGTCTCTTTATTTTATTCGATGTAACAGCCTTGAGAAAAGATTCTAATCAAAATACAAAACAACGACAACAATAGTGGAGCATCCTCTTTGCACAACCCTCCTTACTTTAATGTGACTGACTACACATATTGGAAGAACCGCATGAAGATCTTTACTGAATCTATCTGTTGGGAAATTATAGAGCGAGCGCAGCGGAAAAAACGTAAAATTAAATTTAATATTTGCATAGCCCTATAATTTCCTTCCAGGACCCACTAACTGTGTTTATTCTAGTAAGAGAAGATGTATACCTAAATTCAATCGGCAGCTTTGAATCTTGCGAATCCGAGAAGTCCACTGCAACATGTCCTTCCTCTGCCAGTGATCCACACGAACAGTTTGACAGATACCTAGGTGCTAGCCTCCAATCTCTACTTCCCAAGAGATTACGGGAACCCAATCTACAATCTTGGAATTTCAAAAACACTTCTTGAAATCCAAGGACCAAAGTGGCGCACTCAAGAGATGAACCAAGAACAACTTTCTTGGCGCCTCTTTCTCTTCCCACACACACAATATCGGCTCAAACCCTAAACCTTTTAGGGTTTTTGGTTGAATTCACTCAAGCCCTAAACCTTTTAGGGTTTAGTCAAATTTTCTCCCCACTTAGGAATAGGCGACTTTCTCTCACTCACTTCCTTAGGGTTAGTCGACTTATGTGTTGTGTTCACTTCATCTAGGGTTGGCGACTTGCTATATATATATATATATAGAGTGTTATTCCTAAAATTCGGGATTCCCTAATCTTAATTATAAAATTACATTAATAATATAATTCAAGATTAGCAGGCAATCTTAATTTAAATTTCAAAATCATATCTTGAAACTAAATCTTGAATGCACACTTCCCATTGGTTAAGAGGATTTGAATTCTTAATTAAAATATTACCTTAATATCTTAATTTGAAATTCAAAATGCATTCTTTAAATTCAAAATGCAAGATCAAATCTTGCACTCAAGGAACCAAGAATGCGCCACCCTCCATGCCATTTTATAGGAATTTAATAATTAAAATAACAATCCTAACTCTTAGGAAGTTATAACCAACTTATTAATTTCCCTAACAATATTGAATTAAAATATTACCCTAATATCTTAATTCAAATTTGAATCTTGAATTCAAATTCAAATCTTGAATTTAAATCAACAAAACATTTTTCTTAATTAAAATCAAGAAAGAGGCGCCACCCTCTCTCTCTTGTTATCCAATATTAAAGAATTTAATAAACCAATAATCCCCTAACTTTTAGGAGGCTTATTCAATTTTTTATTCCCTAATATTTTAAACAAGAATTCAATTGTAAATAGATTAATCAAATTAACTATTTAACAATTAATATATTTAAACTTGTCTAACAAATTTAAATATCACAAATGTAGATCTTATTTAAGACAAGACTTCATGTCCTAGACATTCAACTATGTCTTAAATTGTGTCACTAAAGTGACTCACGAATTAAACCCTAATTCGTGTCCCATTATGGTATCTTGATCCTGCTCGTGTGTGACCCAGCAGGCCTCACGTGAAGTTGGCAGCAAGCCATCCCTATGACTCACAAGTCAAGAGTGGACTCTAGCAAGCCATCACGACTACCCAAAACACGTGAGTTATCGTTCTAATGCCAACGACTTAACCTTAGTACCACCTTGTCATAATCCCTATTGTCACACGATATTTTGGTCATGGATAAGGCACAGGAAAGTCATCCTTAATCCAAACCATAACTTTCTCGATTCCTTGAGTTAGTCCCATTACCCTGTGTGGCCACACGTTCCTTGGACAGACTCATTGAGGGGCCGAGTTAAATATCTCTCATCTTAACGAGGCACAAAATTCCTTCTTGGTCAACCACATTCCTCAGCACGGCAAACAACTAAACCCGTACCTAGCCTATATGGCTACCCTGTTACGGGCAAAGTTGGACTAGGCCAAAGTTCAGCATCTACAACGCCGGAATAATGAAGACCTCAGGTCTAAGGGCATCGTGACAGGTGTACAGGAGAGACTAGCTTATGACTAAACCCATGCAGGACTCTCCGGGTCGGTCCAGCAACTTGTAACCCCTTACATAATTGCACCATAACTCTCGTAAAGCATCTCATGCGTGTATCCCCATACACCGAAGCCATGCTGGTCTTAGTTCATTCACGCTCCCACGTGAATAATCGACCAGGGACAGTTTAGAATAATTATCACATAATTAATCAAGGATTGTTATCACAGTAAACATGCTAATAATATGATAACGACTCAATTTATCATCTATAAATTAGTTAATCAATATGTTCATACATATAAAATGATTGGCCCTAGGGCACAATCTCCATCAAACTCCCACTTGCACTAGGTACAATCATTAATCAAACTGTTCCTACACTAGGTACATTGATCAATGTGTCTAATCCCCATGGACGTTACATGGCGTTCATGTATGACTCGCGCAAGAGGTTTCGTAAGAGGATCGGCAACATCATCCTCGCCTGCTACTTTACATATCTTGACATCACCTCTGTCAACCATCTCAAGGTGATAACGTCTGAGTATATATCACTGTTGGAAAATCAGTGGGGACCCAGTCCCGCTTGGTGTCTTTCTTGTCTCCACATGGTGAGCACCAAACATACCTCAGACACTAGTTTTACGGTCCGCATCTCCACGCGACCAACCCTATGTTGTAGAATCAGCAATCGTTCTCTGCTTGGAACCTTTCCAACTCACGATGCCACCGTTCAGGAGAAACACGTATCCAGACTGCGATTTTGAATCATCTTGGTCGGTTTGAAAAACGGGCATCTGTGTAACCAATTACACATCAGTTCCACCATAAACCAAGAATTCATCCTTAGTTCTTCTCAAGTACTTAAGGATGTTTCTGACAGCGGTCCAATGATCCTCACCAGGGTCTTGTTGGAACCGGCTCGTCATGATCAGGGCAAACGACACATCTGGTCGAGTACACAACATGGCATACATGATGGATCCAATTGCTGAAGCATAAGGGATGCCACTCATGCACCCTCGCTCATCAAGTGTCTTGGGACACTGATTCTTGCTCAGGACTAAACCATGATTCATCGGTATGAATCCCTTCTTGGAATCTTGCATACTGAACCGTTTCAGTACCTTATCCAAGTATGTACTCTGACTTAATCCAAGAAGCCTTCGAGATTTATCTCTATAGATCTTGATGCCTAGAATATAGGCAGGTTCTCCTAAGTCCTTCATTGAGAATGATTTTCCCAACCAAGATTTCACAATCTCCAAGGTAGGAATATCATTTCCAATGAGCAATATGTCATCGACATAAAGCACCAAGAACACAATCGTGCTCCCACTAACCTTCTTGTAAACACAAGGCTCATCAGGGTTTTGTAAGAAGCCAAACTCTTTGACTACCTCATCAAAACAATGATTCCAACTCCGGGATGCTTGCTTCAATCCATAAATGGATCTCTGAAGTTTGCACACCTTCTCTGGTTCCTCTGGACATACAAACCCCTCAGGTTGTGTCATGTACACATCTTCGGGCAGCCTTCCATTAAGGAATGTTGTTTTGACATCCATTTGCCATATCTCATAGTCATAATATGCAGCTATGGCAAGGAGGATCCTAATGGACTTGGCCATTGCAACTGGGGAAAATGTTTCATCATAGTCAATACCATGACGTTGAGTGAACCCCTTTGCAACTAGCCTGGCCTTAAAGACATTAACAATGCCATCCATGTCGGTTTTCTCCTTGAAAACCCACTTGCACCCTACGGCTTTTACACCTTCAGGTGGATCAACTAAGGTCTATACCTTATTGTCGTACATGGATTGCATATCTGCCTTCATGGCTTCAACCCATTTTTCAGAGTTGGGATCCACAATGGCTTCTTGATAGGTGGTAGGCTCACCACGCTCCATGAGCAACACATCCTTATTCTTAGTCATCAAAAATCCATATCTTTGAGGTTGAGAACGTGTTCTATCAGACCTTCATGGTCCTTGTGCTACTAGAGGAGTTTCCACAACATCTTGTGGCTCTTCTCTAGTTTCTGTCTGCGCCTCTAGAATGTCTTGTGGATCTTGAACCTCTTCAAGATCTATCTTACTCCCACTGTCTCTTTTGGAGACAAAATCCCTTTCCAAAAAGAATCCATTTCTGACTACAAACACTTTGTTGTCAGATGGGTAGTAGACATAATACCCCATTGTTTCCTTGGGGTATCTCACAAATAAACACTTTAGAGATTTGGGAGACAGTTTATCGTTAGGCTGTTACTTAACATAAACTTCACATCCCCAAACCTTGAGGTAAGACAAACTGGGCCTTTTCCCAGTCCATATCTCATATGGTGTCTTCTCAACTGCTTTAGATGGAACACGGTTTAGTGTGAACGCAGCAGTTTCTAGAGCATGCCCCCAAAAGGATAGCGGAAGATCAGCCTGACTCATCATAGATCGGACCATATCTAATAAAGTCCGATTCCTCCTCTCAGAAAAACCATTCCACTGTGGAGTTCCAGGAGGGGTAAGTTGTGAGACTATTCCACAACTTCTAAGATGATCAATAAACTGTTGGCTCAAATACTTGCCTCCTCGATCGGATCGAAGGACTTTGATTTTCTTGCAAAGTTGGTTCTCTACTTCACTTTGAAATCTTTTGAACATTTCAAAAGACACTGACTTGTGCTTCATTAGGTAGACATAGCCGAACCTACTGAAGTCATCCATGAACTTTATGAAGTATGAGTAACCACCTCTAGCTTGAGTACTCATGGGTCCACATACATCACTATGTATGATTCCCAATAAGTCAGGTGCTCTCTCACTGTGGCCAGTGAAGGGCGCCTTTGTCATTTTACCAAGTAAACAAGATTCGCAAGCATCATACAATTCAAAATCAAATGAGCTTAGAAGTCCATCTTTATGGAGCTTCTCTAGGTGTTTCTCGTTTATATGGTCTAAACGACAATGCCAAAGGTACGTAGGATTTGATTCGTTAATCTTAATCCTTTTGGTATCAATGTTAAAGATATTGTTATCGTGTTGTCGTTCTAATTTTAAGACGTAATGATTATCTTGCAAATCACCATAAACAAATAAAATATTGTCTTTATAAATAGAACACCTTCCATTTCCGTTTACACATGTAAAACCTTCCTTATCCAAATAAGAAAGGGAAATAATTGAACTCAATGAAGGTAAACAATAACAATTATTCAAAATTAAAATAAGCCTTCCTTATTCAAAGATACCAGAAGTAGAGACCTCATCGCTCTTCTTCTTCTTTTGATCTTCCAAATACAATTTTCAATTTCTTTTCCAATGTCCTGGCTTTTGGCAGAAAAAGCAAATTGCATCCTTTGAAGGCTTTGCCTTCTTGGCAGGTTGTGGGTTAGGCTTGTCCCCTGGCTTGGTCTCACCAACCGGGGCTTTACCCTTCCTCTTTCTTTTGCCCTTCCCTTTCCCCTGGTTTTTCTGAACCATCAAGCAAGCAACATCCACAAAGTCATTGAAGTGCTTCTCATAAGCACTTCTTTGAGCTCTTGGAGCGTCGTTGGCAGGCTCTTCAGGGGAAGGGTTTTCTAGGACATAAAGTTTCCTTTCTTGGGTGAGAACAATTCTCAAATTACAAAACCAATCAAAGAAGTTTGTCCCATTTAACTTATCCTTCTCAAGGATAGATCGCAGTGATAACGCTGAACTTATATTGTTTGCCATGATTCTGTTGGGAAATCCCCGGGGAAAACACGCAGCGGAAGCAAACAGTAAATAAAAAAAAACTTGCGCTCCCCAGGAAAATCCAACCCTGAGATCCGCTAGTTGAACTTAAAACCAGATATGAAAAGTGTTATACATCAAGCTTTCAATCGGATTGGTGATACTCGTGAGTCTAGAAGTCCGTTTGCACGTCCTTCCTCTACCGGTGATCCACACGAACAGTTTCCCGAACACGAGGTGCTAGCCTCCACGCCTCTTTCTCCAAAGTGACTCGGGATTCAATCTACAGTTTGTGAATTCAGGAACTCCTTCTCTGAACTCCAGGCTAGGTGGCGCAATACTGAGTGTAAGACAGCAACAAAACTCCTTTTGTTCTTCTTCACTCAAGAACCCTAGAACCCACAACTTTCGATTTCTCTCTCTAACACTTAGAGGAAAATCGACTTCTCTCTCTAGAAAGGTGGGTGGCGAAAATTCTCTCTCAACAAGGAGGAAAGTCGACTTCTCTTAGTGAGCTAGGGTTTTCCTTTCACAATGTGCATGACATGACTAACTTGTGAGCTAGGCGACTTTTAGGCTTTATATTTACTAAAATTATAGTAATTTTATAAATATAAAATCATGATATTCTGATAATATCATATCTTTAAGACTTGAATATCTAATTAAAATATTACCATAATATTTTAATTCAAATTCAAATCCCTATCTCATAGAATCAATTTGAAGATCAAATCTTCCAAGGAGACCCTCATGAGATTAGGCGCCTATTAGCTCCAAATTATTGGAATTTTATAAATAAAAAATAACTCCTAAAATTAGGAAGTCATAACCAACTTATTTTATCCCAA
>QANZ01054468.1:17645-45587 GCA_003254925.1 Chamaecrista fasciculata | reverse complement strand
TTGCACCATGACTCTCATTCCAGCATCTAGTGCGTGCATCCCTATGCACTGAGGTCATGTTGATCTTAGTTCATTTTCGCTCCCACGAAAACAATCGATCAGGGACAGATTTAGATTAATTATCTTATAATTAATCATGGACGTAATCACAGTAAACATGCTAATAATGTGAAAACCATTAATTTATCTCTATAAATTAATCCATATGTTCATAACATATATAAAAGAGGATTGGCCCTAGGGCACAATTCCTAACAGATTCTACAACTAAGATATGAAAGTTAATTAGCAAAAAGATCCACCATTTTATAAAACCCAGCAAAATTATTATTAGTGGTTAAGACCCATATTTCACCAAAGATTACCTTCGCTTGGGCGATAATGCAACCTTAGGTTATTTATGTAGGTAACTCTTTACCAATCACATCTCATGTGACTCTTAGATCGTTATGGGACTGTATCATCGTATGATACTTATTATGACATGTTTATCCCATCTAATGCCTTGAGGTCCAAATCCGATTTGATAACCTCATTAAGTCACACAACAAAACTTGTGAATGGCCAAACTCAAAACAATGAGGCGAAAGCCCAACCCTATATCATCAAGGCCCATTAAACACGTGTAGCTTGGGCTATCACCGCATCCAATAAACCAAGATTTCAATAAGGCATTGCGTTGAATCTTCCATTGACCTGTGTCTCCTCAAGATAAAAGTAGATACGTGTAGCTTGGGCTATCACCGCTCCACAATGATCAAGATTTTAACATGGTGTTTTATTGATGGCATTAAAACTTAAGATTTTATAAGGGTTCAATTTTATGTTCCATTTTTTGTTCAATTTTAAATCCAATTTTAAAATTAAACGAGTGTGCCAAGTGTTTGTCCCCCATGTATCATATACATACAAACACATGCACGAATTTTGTATCTCATACAAAATCCTACGCTCGTATCGAATACGTGGTTGTGCGTATAAAATATAAAATTTGCATGTTAAAATCGCAACCCCTAAACATGCATCTAGCGCCAATTTGCATCACATACAAAAATCTAAATGCATAAAATAACCTTGTTTAGATATGGCTCATCTACCCTAAATTCCCTCAAGCCAATGAGAGAATTTTTCTAAAGTAAAAGAAAAATTACATTGGGAAGCCTCATTTGAACATATGAGAGGAGTGAGATAAGAAAAGAAAAATTACATCAAGAATTTAGGGAGACGACACGAAGGCCGTATTTACCAAAATAAGACCTAGAGCCATATCCAACACCATACTCAACCATACATGAACAATTCATATATATATATATATATATACACGGCATCAACAACACAAAAAAAAACGATTTTGATTGTGTTCTATTAGGGTTTGTGCAATTTAACATGCCTTCTTGGAAAAATAAGTCTTGCATCAATAATTAAAGAATTCAAGAATCATATTCAAGAAGTCGAATTTATTGACCCAAAATTTATAAATTCACAATTTAAAAATTTCGACCAAGACCTATACTTTTCAAGAAAAATTTTAATCAATCAAATTGATTGCCTATGTATCAAATACATAAATTTGCACCATCTTTAGATTCGGTTAAAAACGTGTGGTGGAAATTGTTGGGAAATTATAGAGCGAGCGCAGCGGAAAAAACGTAAAATTAAAATTTAAATGCATAACGTAAAAATTTAAATTTAAATGCATAGCCCTATAATTTCCTTCCAGGATCCACTAACTATGTTCATTCTAGTGAGAAAAGAAGTTTACCAAAATCAATCGGTAGCTCTGAATCTTGCGAATCCGAGAAGTCCACTGCAACGTGTCCTTCCTCTTCTGGTGATCCACACGAACAGTTTGGCAGATACCCAGGCGCTAGCCTCCAATCTCTTATTCCCAAGAGATTACGGGAACCCAATCTACGGATCTTGAATGTTCAAGAACAATTCTTGAACCCCAAGAAAAGTGGCACACAAAACCAAGAACAATTCTTGATCACACTCAAGCCTTAAAACTTTAGGGTTTAAGTCGAACTTTCTCTCTCTCTTGAGAAAGTCGACTTTCTCTCTCTAAATTAGGGTAAGTTGAAATTTCTATTCACTTGAGTGAGGCAAGTCGACTTGGCCTAGTGTATTTATAGAGTTATTCTTGAAATTAGGGAATGATAATTATAATTAGGGAATCCCTAAATCAGTGAATTATCTAATCAGAAAATTATAAGATTACATTAATATTATAATTTAGGACTTGAATTCTTAATTAAAATATTACATTAATATCTTAATTTCAATTCAAAATGCAATCTTGAGATCCAATCATTTTAATGTTTTGAACATATTGTTTTTGATTAATTTATGGATGATAAATTATGTCGTTATCATATTATTAGCTTGTTTACTGTGATAACAATCCCTAATTAATTAAGAGATAATTAGTCTAAACTGTCCATGGTCGATTATTCACATGGGAATGTGAATGAACTAAGACCAGCATGACTTCGGTGTATGGAGATACACGCATGAGATGCTTCTCGAGAGTCATGGTGCAATTATGTAAAGGGTTACAAGTTGCTGGACTGACCCGGAGAGTCTTGTATGGGTTTAGTCATAAGCTAGTCTCTCCTGTATACCTGTCACGATGCCCTTAGACCTGAGGTCTTAACTATTCCAGCGTTGTAGATGCTGAACTTTGGCCTAGTCCAACGTTGCCCGTAACAGGGTAGCCATACAGGCTAGGTACGGGTTTAGTTGTTTGCCGTGCTGAGGAATGTGGTTGACCAAGATGGAATTTTTTCCCTCATTAAAGATGAGAGATATTTAACTGGCGCCCTCGATGAGTCTATCAAAGGAATGTGTGGCCACACAGGGAAATGGGACTAACTCAAGGAATCGAGAAAGTTATGGTTTGGATTAAGGATGACTTTCCCGTGCCTTATCCATGACCAAAATATCGTGTGACAATAGGGATTATGACAAGGTGGTACTAAGGTCAAGTCGTTTATGTTAAAGCAATAACTCACGTGTTTTGGTTAGTCATGATGGCTTGCTAGAGTCCGCTCTCGACTTGTGAGTCATAGAGATGGCTTGCTGCCAACTTCACATGAGACCTGCTGGGTCACACACGAGCAGGATCAAGATACCGTAATGGGACACGAATTAGGGTTTAATTCGTGAGTCACTTTAGTGACACAATTTAAGACATAGTTGAAAGTCTTAGGACATGAAGTCTTGTCTTGAAATAATATCTACATTTGTGATATTTAAATTTGTTAGACAAGTTTAAATATATTAATTGTTAAATAGTTAATTTCATTAATCTATTTACAATTAGATTCTTGTTTAAAATATTAGGAAATAATAAATTGAATAAGCCTCCTAAAAGTTAGGGGATTATTGATTTATTAAATTCTCTAATATTAGGATAACAAGGAAGGAGGGTGGCGCCTCATGCTTCTTGATGTTAATTAATGAAAATGTTTTGTTAATTAGATTCAAGATTTGATTTGAATTCAAGATTCAAATTTTGAATTAAGATATTAGGGTAATATTTTAATTCAATATTGTTAGGGAATTAATAAGTTGGTTATAACTTCCTAAGAGTTAGGGTTGTTATTTTATTTATTAAATTCCTACAAAATTGAAAGGGGAATGACGCATTTCTTGTGGGTCCAAGTGCAAGATTTGATCTTGCATTTTGAATCTCAAAATTGCATTTTGAATTCAAATTAAGATATTAATGTAATATTTTAATTAAGAATTCATGTCCTAAATTATAATATTAATGTAATCTTATAATTTTTTGATTAGATAATTCACTAATTTAGGGATTCCCTAATTATAATTATCAATTCCCTAATTTCAAGAATAACTCTATAAATACACTAGGCCAAGTCGACTTGCCTCATTCAAGTGAATAGAAATTTCGACTTACCCTAATTTAGAGAGAGAAAGTCGACTTTCTCAAGAGAGAGAGAAAGTTTGACTTAAACCCTAAAGTTTTAGGGCTTGATTGTGATCAAGAATTGTTCTTGGTTTTGTGCGCCACTTTTCTTGGGGTTCAAGAATTGTTCTTGAACATTCAAGATCCGTAGATTGGGTTCCTGTAATCTTTTGGGAAGAAGAGATTGGAGGCTAGCACCTGGGTATCTGCCAAACTGTTCGTGTGGATCACCAGTAGAGGAAGGACACGTTGCAGTGGACTTCTCGGATTCGCAAGATTCAAAGCTACCGATTGAATTTAGGTATATATCTTCTCTTACGAGAATAAACATAGTTAGTGGATCCTAGAAGGAAATTATAGGGCTTTGCATTTAAATTTTAATTTTACGTTTTTTCCGCTGCGCTCGCTCTATAATTTCCCAACAGTGGTATCAGAGCCACGCTATTCTTGTGTTTATTCTAGTTTTGTGATATACATGAGATGTATGTTAGATGTTTACAGTTTTTCATTCGTATGCTTAAATTTTGCGAAAATTCACCACATGAATTTTTCGAACCTAATCTAAAGATTGGTGCAAATTTATGTATTTGATACCTAGGGTAATCAATTGGATTGATTAAAATTTTCTTGAAAGATTTAGTCTTGGTCGAAATTTTATAATTATGAATTTGTAAATTTTGGGTCAAAAATTCGAATTCTTGAATATGATTCTTGAATCTTGAATTATTGATGCAAGACTTATTTTTCAAGAGGGCATGTTAAATTGCACAAACCCTAATTGAACACATTCAAGAAAATCGTTTTTTTTTTGTGTTGTTGTATGATAATCGTGTATGTATGAATATATGTATTGTTCATGTATGAGTATGGTGTTGGATATGGCTGTAGGTATTTTGGGTAAATATGGCCTGCGTGTCGTCTCCCTAAATTCTGAATGTAATTTTATTTTCTTTTTCACCTCAATGTAAATGAGGTTTCCCAATGTAATTTTATTTTTCTTTTTAGAAAAATTCTCTCATTGGCTTGAGGGAATTTAGGGTATATGAGCCATATCTAAACACGATTATTTTTAGGGGTGCGATTTTAACATGCAAATTTTTTATTTTACGCACAACCACGTATTCGATACGAGCATAGGATTTTGTATGAGATACAAAATTCGTGCACGTGCTTACATGTATGTGATACATGGGGATAAACACTTGGCACACTCGTTTAATTTTAAAATTAGATTTAAAATTGAACCAAAACGAAACCTATGAAATTGAACCCTTATAAAATCTTAAGTTTTAATGCCATCAATAAAACAACCCTGTTAAAATCTTGATCATTGTGGAGCGGTGATAGCCCAAGCTACACGTATCTACTTTTATCTTGAGGAGACACGGGTGAATGGAATTTTCAATGCGATGCCTTATTGAAATCTTGGTTTATTGGATGCGGTGATAGCCTAAGCTACACGTGTTTAATGGGCCTTGATGATATAGGGTTGGGCTTTTGCCTCATTGTTTTAAATTTGGCCATTCACAAGTTTTATTGTGTGACTTAATGGGGTTATCAAATCGGATTTGGACCTCAAGGCATTAGATGGGATAAACATGCCATAATAATTTATCTCCCTTTATCTCCCTTTATCTCTCCTTTATCTCCCAATACTCCTTTAATACCAGAGCTACAGTAAAAAATCTTGTTTGTTTCACAGTTATCTTCCCCTCCTTTATTTTTCTCCTTTATCTCTCCTTTATCTTCTCAAATTACTAACATATCCCTACTCAACTACCTATAATTACCTACTTTTTACTATAAAATAATAAAATACTCAAAGGGTATATTTGTAAATTGCATATTAAAATATTTTTATTTATTACCCTTACAACTTTCTCTCTCCATTCATCTTTTCTTACTATTTTCTTTTTTTTTCTTACTCACACCTCTCTCTCTTATATTATATTATATTATATTCTCTTATATTATATTATATTATATTATATATATAATTTATATTAATTTACTTAAAAAATAATTTTAGTCTTTGAAATTATACCAACTCAATAAGTCAATACTTGAGTCATCAAAATATATAATTTTTGATATGTTGGTATCCCTTCCTCTATTTTTTCAATTATTTTAATAATATTTTTTAGAGTCAAAATTTAAAATAAAATAATTAAGTCCATGTTATTTACATTTTAATTCATGAAATAAAATATATAATCAAGACCCAAAAAATATAAATTTTGGTCCCTCTTGCAGTATATATATGAATAATATTTTTTGTGATGTAAAAATTTATGAACATATTTAAAAAACAGTAATGGGAAAAAATATATAATTCATTCCCCAAAACTTTACAATTTGGTTCTTCTTCCAGTATATATATAAGTAATATTTTTTGTAGTGTAAAAATATAAAAACAAAATTCAAACCACAGGGTCAATTGGTAATTTTTGAGGGACCTATTTGTATATGTATCCAAAACTTTAAAGTTCTCATTTTAGTCCCTAAATAATATGTATCCAGGGACCTATTTGTACTTTTTTGAAAAAATTTTGGGTCAATTGGTAATTTTTGTAAATTTGTTATGGTTAAAATTACAAAATAGCTCCAAAGGGTACCAAAGTGTCAGGTTTCAAACCACAGGGTACCAAATTGAAATAGGGTCAAACCACAGGGTACCACCGTGTAATTTACCCAAAAAAGATACATATTGGTCCATCATTCAGTATATGGCTAATATTTTTGGTTCTGCAACTACTGAAGAAGAAAATTTTGAAAAATACATAATTCATACCCTAGAAAATATACATTTTGGTCCCTCCTATATTATATACATGGGTAATATTTTTTGTAGTATCAAAATTTTAAAATAAAATTAAAAGACAGTAAACAGGAAAAATATATAGTCTAGTCCCCAAAATTTTACAATTCACTACTCAAAAATTACATTTTGGTCCCACATTCACACCTTCATCCTCCTTTATCTTACCACTCCAAAAATCTCCTTTATTAACTTCCTCCTTTAGCACAAATTTAGAGGCAATCATTACTCATACTACTTTTTTAACACCAAAACCCAAAAAAAAATAACCACTCCTTTATCCTCCTTTATTTTTACCATTTTTACCTCTATACAAATTTAAAATAGCAATACAATTATTTCAACCCACCACAATCATTACATACCCTTTAAAATAATTTCACATCATAATTCCTCCTTTATCTCTCATTTTCCCAAACAACATTTATTAAAAACCTCCTTTATAACACAAATTCTTTACCTCTCCTTTATTACCTCCCCAATTCCTTTATCCTCCTTTAACTTAACCTCCCCATCCAAACGCACCCTAAGTCTCAAACTCCCTCCGCAAACACTCAACAATTAAGAAGTTGCCTCTAGCGACACCCCTTAATTGGAAAGGAAAAGCGCCCCGAAACAAACCAATGAAAATGTTGTATCCGTCAATGAGAACTCACGATACGGTAATGGCACCCTGTCATCCACTAGTGGGGACACATCTCGTGGGGACATATTCACTTCTTTTGGAGGGACTAGTGATAATAGGCCTTAAGACAGCGCCCTATGGTAAGACGCCCCTTAGGACGCATTTCCTATCAAGACGCCACGCCAGCGTACTTATTCAGGAAGATGATATGATATGATATTAATCACCATAAAAGCCAACATTAGTGTGATCCGGCCATTAAAGGCTGGCGGGAATCTCTCCCAATCAACCTCCTCTCACTTAATCTCAATCAAAGTATCTGTCAAAGATACACCGCAATCAGGAAATAGTGATTCACTTATCCTTAATTGAAAAAACAATATCTTCCTACATTTGTCAAACATTAAATGCCAAAGATTACGATTCGCCTCTGATATCATGGGAAGATATCTCTCCTACAATCAAGGAATCATCTCTCCTCAATCAAAGGAGTTTCCTCAAATGGATTCCCCCAATGAGCCTATAAATACAAGATAGGAGAAGGTACGCTACTCAAGCTATCTCATACTCTCCTCTCTTATCACCCAATACTAACTTAAGCTTCGGAGGTGAATTACATGGGAGACCCCCTGTGGTTCATTATCTTGCAGGAAAATCTTGCTTTGTACCGGAAAACGACATTTGGCCAAATCCTAGTTCATCAGACATGTACCCTAAATTCCAGTCAACATTGTCATCCCTAATTGCAAGTTATTGCATAAAAAATCCTCAACTTGGTAAACCAACGGGTATGTCTCAATATAATTCATACATAACTTTATCAACTTGAATTCATATCAAAGGAAAAAGTACTAATTTTGTTCCTAAACTTTACACCAATTATCAATTTCGTCCCTAATCTTTTTTTATTGTTAATTTCGTCCTCAATATTATACATTTTGATCAATTTTATTCTTTGACTAATTTTTTTCAATAAATTAACGACATATTGTATCATGTTTTAAAATCTGAGTTAAGATTTGATTTTTTTTCTATCAATTTTATATTACATATCATTAGTCACGTAGATTTTATCGTTATAAAATTTAGGGAGAAAATGAGTACTTTGGCCAATATCAAAATTAAAACTTCTGTTGAGACTTGAGAGATAGTCTCAATTTTGCGATGCTGCCATAACTTTTTAACAAATTAATTAGTCGATTTCGACCAAGACTTTTCTTTTTCCATGTAATTCATTTTATGGTTTGTGGCTACTTAATTAAGACAGATTCTATTAATTCCAAATTTCCAACACGCGCCCCCTTAAGGGGACAAAAGGATTTGATTTAGGAAAATCACACAACATATTGATTTATAAATGTTAATTTGGATAATCATGATCTTGCGAGAACGTTAAGGGTCAAAATCACATAAAATGAATATTGTTTGAAATGCAATGTTTTATGGCTAAAAAATGAGGAATTTCAGATTCTCCAAAAGACAATGTGATTGAAATATCTCATACATATTTATACTTAGTTAAATTATAGTTTGCCGTGAACTTTATCTCAAAATCAGTTTATTTTTCTCCTAATTTAAAATATCTCATTCAATTCTTTTGGAACTATTTAGTATATATTTTCTGATTTTTGTAAATAAATAATTAAATACAAATGATAATGAAAAATTGAAAATTAAGGGGAAAATGCAAGAACGCCCCTTAAAATTTGGGTCATTGGGAAGTAGATCTTTAAATTTTTAATTTTGGAAATTAAATCCTTAAATTTGAAGGTTTAGAAATTATAACCTTCCATCTATTTTTTATTAACGGTGTTAATTATTGTCATGTCATATTTATATATGCGTTATTTTTATTTTGTCATCTCATCGATCCTAATAAGATTAATAATAACTTAACGTATTATTTAATCAAGAAGTAAAAGAAATCCTAATATCAAAAAGATTTTAATTTCCATTCAATGCTTAGAAGTATGACATGATAACAAATAATCCCGTTAGTGAAAAAATAGAAGTAAAGATCTAATTCCTATATCTTCAAAGTTTAAGGATCTAATTTTCAAAATTAAAGTTTAAGGACCTACTTCCAAATGACCCATAGTTTAAGAGGTCTTATTGCATTTTCCCCAAAATTAAATTATTCCTTTTAAGGCCATCACTATGATATATTAAGATGTCCGAAATTTAAAAATGTTTACTTCTTATATAATTAAGAATAGCCTTAGAATGCTATGAAAATATGAAATTTATAAATAAATAATATATTTGACAATAATATATGAAAGGCAAAACACCATTTCGTGCCCCTATCGTTTGCAGTGATTTTCAATTATACCCTTAACGTTTCATTTGTGTCAGTTGTGCCCCCAATGTGAAACGTTGGTTTCAATTATGCCCCCACTTTCGTTAGTGTACCGTTTTTCGAAACTTTTGAGCTTCAATCTGTGTTCATTTCAGTTTGTTTTGATAAATGAGTTTATGGGTACTCATTTTCGGCTCCTAAGGATCATTTTGCACATGGAAATTTTGAGAAAAATGCTTTTTTTTTGCTGCATTTCGTTTTGGTCCTTTTTGGGGTTCATCGGGTCGATTTTCTTCGGATTTGGGGCTATTTTGAGCTTAATCTTTGAAATTGATCCAAGTAATCAAGTTTGTGATGTCCGAAAATTAAAACCAATATGAAATCTGATCAAAACCGAGCTCAAATCGTGCGAAAATGGTTTTTTTTTGTGGATGATTGAAATTGGGGGCATAATTGAAACTAACGTTTCACATTGGGTGCACAACTGACACAAATGAAACGTTAGGGGCAAAACTGAAAATCACTGCAAACGTTAGGGGTACGAAAGGGTTTTTTGCCTATATGAAAAGATATTAACAACTTTATTTAATTACTTCTTATGTAATTAATTTTTTATAAATTGATTTTGGCTTAAATATTATATATATTCATATATATATATATATAGTTTGCCCAGCCCTTGTTTTAATTTTATCAATGCCATTATCTTAATTGTTTCCACTACCTCAGAGAAATACTTGATAAATATTGAACACCTATGAAGCATGGACACTGACATGGACACGGGACACGACACGGACACGGACACAGCGACACGTCAAACTCTCAAAATTACGCGACACGACACGGCATATATTTATATATATAAATAATTAAATATTCATAATTTTTAATAAAAAAATTAAAAATTACAATTTTTATTCATAATATATGTCATATCTATTATTATTTTCTCTTGCCTATCATGTTAAAGTTACAAAAAATTGATTTATATTCTAAAATTTATGGATATGTGTCGTGTCGGTGTCATACGAGTGTCGGACACTGACACGTGTCTGACACGGCGACACGCCTTCAAAATGAACTGTCCATGCTTCCTAGTTGAACACCCTCGAAGTTATTTTGAGAATCTCTAATTAATTAGCTATAGCATGGCCGGCCACCCAACTTTCGGAAGTTTAGTTTTACTTTGATAAATTAAATTTTGAATTTGCACTCATAATTACCCCCACTTCAGATCTTTAACTATATTTAGTCAAATGAAGCCTTGATCATCGATTTGTTAAATTAAAGGGGCATTATATATATATAGAGGCCAAAGTTTCAATTTAGTCTCATATTTTTGAGTCAGGTCTCAATTTGGTCTTATATCTCTTTTTGTTATAGATTTAGCCTTATATATTTGGGTCAATTGTAGAATTGGTCTCATATCTTTGTGTCGAGTGCAGAAGCAGTTGCATATCTTTGCAAAAGGATCAACTAACGGTTGATCCTTTTTCAAAGATATGTGAACAATTCTGCAATATAACCAAAAGATATGAGACCAAAAATGATATGTGACCAAATTGGGACCTTTTGCAAAGATATGGGTCCAAAAGTGCAACATAAAAATATAAGGACCAAATTGAATATTGAACAAAAGATATGAGATCAAATTTACACTTTGACCTATATATATGTGTGTGTATAGCCTTATTTGTGTGTGGTGACATTTCTGTATTTCTTTTTTACATTATATAATAGTTATTATTGAAGGGCCGGCTTGGTTTAGCGATAATCACCTTTGTCATGGTGTCTCAGGTCTCAAGTTCGAATCAGTCTCTCTGCATAAAATAGGGATAAGGCTGACTAGTATATTTTCTTTCTCAACACTCCCACCAAGTGAGGACTCAAACCGGGTTGACCCTTTTTAATACAATAGTTATTATTATTATTTGAGGAGCATGATTAATATAAATCGAATACATAAAGCAATTGTGTTTCGAGAGGGTGTTAACTAATAACTAGTAAGAGAATTAATTTTTCTATACTATAAAGAGTAACTAATCAATCACCCATAGGGATGATCATGGGTAGGGTATGGGTAGGGTACCTTAATCCCCGTCCTCATACCCATCAGAAATTATCATCCCCATACCCGGACCCATACCCGTGCAGGTATGAATATCAATCCCCATACCCATACCCTATGGGTACCCCTATACCCAAACCTGGACCCATACCCGAAAAAATTCAAAAAATACTATTTTTTTAACATTATATATATATATATATTTAAAATAAAAAATAAATATAATTTTATATATATATACATTAATACATGTATATAAATATAAATATAAATATTATATATATAAATATATTTAAAATAAAAAATAAATATAATTTTATTATTAAGTTTTCACTATATTATATATATAATTATTAATTGATAGTATATTATTATAGCGGGTAGGGTACGGGGTGGGTACCCCAATCCCCGTACCGGACCCATACCCGTAAATTTAAATGGGTAAATTCCATACCCGGACCCGTATATTTTTATCCGAACCCATACCCAAACCCATCGGGTAAAATTTGCGGGTCCTTGTCGGGTATGGGTATTTTGATCATAGTGCAAAAAACCGAACCGGACCGGGCGGTCCGACCGGTGAACCGGAGCCCAGGCCGGTCCGAGAAAAAAAAATACCGGATTGTAGTTGAACCGGTGAGTCACCGGTCCAACCGGTGAACCGGTTTGACCCGCCAAAGTTTGCAAAATTACATATTGACTCCAAAAAAATTTCAAAAAATTACAAATTAGTCCCTGGATACATATTATAGATAGACTAAAATGAAAACTTTAAAAAAAATTTGGNCTCAACCAACAACACCCTCTTTTTTTTTCTACCTTTCCATGATGGGTTCTTCATGCACCAACTCTTCTGTTAATGGCTTCTACAACTTTCTTGCCCAAGGACTCAATGAGCTTCACCAGTCCCTCCTCTCCCATAATTTCATGTCAATCCAATTCCTTTCAGGGGTTCTCTCATCTCTCCAGTCCTTTCATTCCCAATTAACCATCTTGGTCCAAAAGCTTCGCCTGCCTGTTGGAGGAAAATGGCTGGATGAATATATGGATGAAAGCTCAAGGCTTTGGGATGCCTGTCATGTTCTCAAATCTGCCATTTCTGGAATGGAAAACTACCATTCAGCTGGCTCTAACATAGCTTCCTCCCTTGATGGCCACCATCATTTTACTCCAGAGCTTGCACGCCAGGTTGGTATACAGTATATATATACGCACATCGATCTCAACAAAAGTCTTATACTCAAAGTCAATACCCTGATTATGATAAATGGGCAATCATACTCTTTTCCTATCTCCCCAAAATCTTCGTTTGAGAAAATTCCCAACACATTCTCATCCAAATTTTAACTTCAAACAGATTAGTTTGCCAACTTTGACGTTAAATTGTCATGGCTTTCAATAAATCGGCAAACTAACTGATAAGTTTGACAGTACATTACAAGCCTTTTGAATTTAGTGGACTAATGTTTCTTTAAGAAAAATGATTAAATGTAAGGTAGGTACCAACCAAAATAGTAATTTCCATCCCCTTTTTTTTTTTTTTTCTGTTCTGTTTCTTCTGTCCCCTCTTACTCAGTCAAATGAAGCTTTTTTCATTGGGTCATTTTCACAAACAGGTTATCCGCGAAATAAACGTCTGTCAAAGGGAGCTTCTAGGATTAGAAGAAGAAAACAAAAGCTTAACAGAGACAAGAATCCAACCATTAACCCTGTGTCTAAACCAGAGCATCTCCATAGAATCAAAGCTGAACGGCTTCAATGGCTTCCGTGGCGTCCTGTACGCAATGCGAAGCGTCAGCTCACTGCTTCTGATGATTCTTCTAAGCGGAATCGCGTATTGCTGGTCTTCTTCGTGCTTCCAATCGTCGCGAAATTATCAAGAACAAGCGACGACATTGTCGTTAGGGTTCGCGGCATCGATGGCGAATTTGCAGCAGAAAGTGGCAGAGGAGATAGATCAGACAATGGAGGAAGGAGGGATTTTGATGTTTGAGTTCCAACAAGCGAGGATTGCGATGGAGGAATTGAAATTAGGGTTTGAGAGAATGAGGGATTACGAATTCGAAGGAGAAGAGAAGATTCGAGAAGAAGTGGAGAAAGCGAAGGAATGGTTAGGGTTGTTGAGGAATGGGGTAGAGAGTATAACATTGCAGATTGATGATTTGTTGGATGAGATAGTGGAAGGAAGGAAGAAGCTTTTGGATATGTGTAGTAGTAGTCACACTAGGTAGAAGAAGAAGATGATCATCATACACATTTTGAATATGCTATGTTTCTCCAAATTAAATAAAAAATATTTCAAAAAATTATTATTATTATTAATATTATTAGGCCAAAGTCTCATATTGGTCTTGAAAATAGTTGATGTGATCATATCTTTTTTATTTTAAGTTTAAATGTGATAAATTTATAGTTACTAATTTCTTTTGGTGAGTAAGTAATTGGGACCATCAACAAATAGGATTAAATCAAGTCCCAAAAGTGGATAACTCGTTTCGCAGTCATATGTTTCTTGTTTGAAGTTCGAATACTAACTCTTGAAGAGTTCTTTTTCTCTCCAGTTAAGATCACTAGCAAATGAGGTCAAATCGCAACTAGAGAGTATTTTTTGAACCAATTTGAAACATTATGGAAACATATAAGACCAATCTGAAACAAATGAAAAATAAGGGATCAATTTGAGAATTTGGCCTTATTATTATTATGTNTATATATATATATATATATATAATATGAACTATCAAGGATGGGCATTAATAGAAGATACGAGACACAGTAGAAATATGAATATACTTAGAGGTCAAATTCTTAAAATTACAAGAGATAAGACAACATATTTTTATATGTATAAATAATTAAAAATTTATAAATTTCAATAAAAAATTTAAAAATTAAAATATATGTCATAAATAAGTTTTTAGGACCCTAAACGTTGGTGGGTGGTGACATTTCCAAGTTTTAGAATGGAGAGGGTTGGAATGCTGCCTCATCACTTGCTTTTTCGATAACATTGACTCAATTAATTAATATACCTATATATTCGAGAATAATGCATGTTACTCTTTCTTAATTAATGGATTCATTTTTAATTAATATACCTATATATTTATATACAAATTATTTTTTCTTAAAAATTGATAAGACGTCGTACTTTACACATATGTTCATTTTTTATTTAAGAAGTAATGTATTTATACTATGAGCTTTTCGTGCCTTAACGAGCATGAAAATATGTATGTAATGTTTGATTTGACATTTGTGGTTATTCAGTGACTAAATAGTATATTTTTATTATTCAAGGACTAAATCGTTAGAAGTGTGAAAATTAAGGGTCTGATTGGTTGCCCTGTTTCCTGTTTCCATTTTCACTGAAAACAGGAAATATGACTGAAAACGTGTTTTGTACAGTTTTTTTGGAAATGTTTTCTGGAAACATTTTCTGAAACAGGCTGAAAACAGGAAACGTCAAAAAGACGTTTCCAGTATTTCCAAAAACAAACTTATGATATTTTGCAACATTACACAAAAGTAAACTATTTAATCATGTTAATATCATCATTTAGCTATAATCAAACTTAAAAACATATAAAAATTAGTGTTATTCAAGTTAACATAATTTAAATATGAATGAAAACGATTTTTTAACTTTATAAAACAAACATATTTCTTAAATATTGAAAATTTTGAAATGAAAATAGAATTCCAGAAATGGAAACAGAAAATGAAAACAGGAAATATTTTCTTAAACCAATCAGGCCCTAAAAGATTAAATAATAAATTTTACTTTCTTAAATCTTATCTACTACTTTCTCTTTCTCATTATTTATACAGTCAGCCAACTATCAAGTTTCACATGTTTATTTCTTATTTTTTAAATTTTTAATTTAATTATTTTTGACCAACAAAAGGGTCCTCACACATAATATATTATAGATATAGTTTTTTTTTTCTTAAAATATATAAATTAAAAAAGTTAAAATTTTAGAGAAATTTAAATATGTATTAAAAAAACGTTTTTTTTACAAAAGTTAATGTGTTTTTGTTTGTTTTCTTAAATTAATTTTATTATATATGAATATATATTGATAATATTTAATAATATATTTATTTATTATTTTTATATATAAAATTGCAATGCGTTATTATTATATGGGTCCTTCTAACATCTGCCCTAAGGGTACATGTTAAGGTTTCTTTTGATTGGTCAAGTGAGTTTTTAAACATAAAAAATTATCTTTTAAATGAATTTTCGTAGATTTCAAGATATGAGATGCTCTATTAATCAATCAAAAAAAATCTTAAAATGTGCCCTAAGGGCACATGTTAGATAAATCTTTATTATATAAGTATGTATAAATTTAAAAAAATAGAGAAAACTTACTATTTATTCTTGAATTTCCACTAAGTTAACTAATCAGTCCTTCAATAATTAAAAGGCTTAAGTGCACTTTTGGTCTCATAACTTTGACAAAGGTTTCAATTTGGTCCCATAACTTTTTTTTGTTGCAATTATGGTCTCATAACTTCTCAAAAGGTGCCACTGTTAGTCCCATGCTCAATTTCATCCATGTTTAGCCGTTAAATATGACATGGCATAGTGAGTTGGATCATGATGTGGCAAAGTAGGATGAGGTGGACTTAAAAAGGACCTGTATACAACATATTATAACATTTCAATATTAAAAATACAAAAAAAAAAAAACCAAGAGCCATTATGAAGTTTTCGCACTCTTTTCTTCATCTTCTTCAACTTCCTTCCGCCATCTTCTTCTTCATCTCTTCACCCAGAATCTGATGAACAACGAGTGATTATCCATTTTCTGTGGCCACTATACTGAAATTAATGCTCCAAAACCTTCTTTAACAAATGATTATCCGATTCCGACCTCCCCCTCTCGCCGTTGATATTCCTCTCATCATCGTCTTCTTCCTGTTCGAACCCATAGTAGCTAATTCAATACTTCAGTCCCACGATCCCGTCAAGATGCAAACGATATCGCTCTTAGATTTGAAGGGTAACACATTTTACACACTGGCAGAAGAGATCTTTACCTCGTTGAAATAATCAACAAATCCAGATTGGGCAATGTTTGAAGTTGAAAACGGATTGAAGAGAGATAGAAAAGTAAGATCCACAGGAAGATGGAAAATCAGAAACGAAGATATAGGCACAAGATTTTGAGAATATGAAGAGATTAGATTTCTGATGAGCACGGATCGGGGGAAGATGGAGGAGGAGAGAAAGATTTATCATATTCTGGGTGAAGAGATGAAGAAGAAGATGGCGGAAGGAAGTTGAAGAAGAAGATGAAGAAGAGAGGTGAAAACTTCATAATGGCCCTTGGTTTTTTTGTGTTTTTGATATTGAAATGTTATAATATATTGTA
Organism: Chamaecrista fasciculata; assembly: GCA_003254925.1. Lineage (NCBI taxonomy): Eukaryota > Viridiplantae > Streptophyta > Magnoliopsida > Fabales > Fabaceae > Chamaecrista > Chamaecrista fasciculata. The sequence continues at coordinate 28,453 of QANZ01054468.1, read as the reverse complement.
TACAGGTCCTTTTTAAGTCCACCCCATCCTACTTTGCCACCTCATGATCCAACTCACTGTGTCACGTCATACTTAACGGCTAAACATGGATGGAATTGAGCATGAGACTAACGGTGGCACCTTTTGAGAAGTTATGGGACCAAAATTGCAACAAAAAAGTTATGGGACCAAATTGAAACCTTTGTCAAAGTTATGGGACCAAAAGTGCACTTAAACCTAATTAAAATACATGATTTGGTCTTTGAAATATTTCAATTATTAATTATTTGATCTCTAATGACGATTTGGTTTCTGAATTTAAACTAATTTATATATTTTGGTCTCTGAATTTATACTAAATTAATATTAGGGTAAATTACACTTTGGTATCCTGTGGTTTGACCCTATTTCACTTTGGTACCCTGTGGTTTGAAACTTGACACTTTGGTACCCTGTGGTATTCTCCATTAACACTTTGGTACCCTTTGGAGCTATTTTGTAATTTTAACCATAACAAATTTTGCAAAAATTACATATTGACCCCAAAAAATTTTCAAAAAATTACAAATAGGTCCCTGGATACATATTATATAGGGACTAAAATGAAAAATTTAAAATTTTTTTGGGGTCAATATGTAATTTTTGTAAAATTTATTATGGTTAAAATTACAAAATAGCTCCAAAGGGTACCAAAGTGTTAATGGAGAATACCACAGGGTACCAAAGTGTCAAGTTTCAAACCACAGGGTACCAAAGTGTAATTTACCCTTAATATTATTTGGTCTCTGAATTTAAACTAATTTTATACCTTTTGGTCTCTTAATTTGTACTAAATTTATATTATTTGGTCCTTCAATTTGTATCGTATTTGTACTTTTAGGTCCTTGAATTTGACCCAAGAACCAAATCGTTGACAATAAAAAATATTCAAGAATTGAGTAGTATATTTTGATTATTTAATGATTGATTAGTAACTCGATATAAATTCATCAACTAAAAAGTAGGTTTTCTCAAAAAATAAAATATATAATTAATGTATTTATTTTATATAAAATATTAATTAAATAATTTATTTACTATATATGGTAAAAGCTCGGCCCCCCTATTCTGAATTCATGGCTCTATTCGTTATTGTTTGTCATGTTAAAGTCACAAAAATTAATTTTATATTCTAAAACTTATAAATATATGATGTATGAGTGTCATACAGGTGTTAAACACAGACATGTGTCTGATACGATGACACACCCTCAAAATGAAGTGTTCATATTTCATAGATATAAAAATGGTATATATGTGTGTGTATATTAGTTAGAACCTATAAAGCATGAACACTGACACGGACACGGACAAGAGACACGACACGGATATGGACACACTGACACGCTAAATTCTTAAGATTACACGACACGACACGGCATATATTTATATATATAAATAATTAAAAATTCATAAATTTTGATGAAAACTTTAATAATTACAATATGTGTTCATAATATATGCTGTATATGTCATTATTTTCTATTGTTTGTCATATTAAAGTCATAAAAATTGATTTTATATTCTAAAACTTATGAATATGTGTCGTGTAAGTGTCGTACGAGTGTCGAACACGGACACGTGTTTGACACAGTAACACGCCTTCAAAATGAAGTGTTCATGCTTCATAGGTTAGAACTAACTTGTGTTTGAATGAGTGTATAGGGAAATACTTCTAAAGCTGAAAATCTTATTATCATTAATACATAAATAGTCTTTGTTTAAAATTGTTAAGATTATAATAAAAATTTATAAATATAATGTGATTATTGTTATATATATTCATCTCCATGGTCTAAGAGAATATTAATTCTTTCTTTTGTTGGAAAGTTCTGCAATGAAAATAAAGTTCCGTCAACAATATTATATTTTGGTTTAAATTTTATTTTTGTCTTCAAACTATGGGATCAATTTTATTTTGGTCTTAAAACTATTTTTTGTTTCATTTGTGTCCTCAAACTCTTACTTTTGTTCTATTTTAATCTCCAAAATATGATTTCGTCTAGTTTCTATCGTTATTTCTAACCTATACAGCTTAGATGGATTAATACTCTCTCATGTGTGTCATAATAAATGAATTGACAAAGAAATAAATAAAAAGTTTTATTCTTAGTCACAAACTACAGATAAATTTGTGACTGATTTTTCTTTGAAAGAGTAAAAATTTTTCTCTCTTTATCAACTCAATCATTATGACACATGTGAGAGAAAAATCATTCATCTCAACTATCCAGATTAAAACTAACAGCAAAATCTAGACTTAAATCACTTCTTGGATTAACATTGGAACAAATGTAAAAGTTTGAGGATTAAAACAAAATAAAAATAGTTTTAAGATCAAGATGAAATTAACCTCATAGTTTAAGGATCAAAATTACTATTTGACCAATTTTTTTCTACAAACTTTAGCTTAATTAACAACTTTATTTAGGAGGAGTGGCCTATATCCAGCTCTTATATACATAGTTACTATTTTGTTAACAAAATAATGAGATATTGAAATCATAGTTTTAACACTTAACACAATGAACATTATTATTATTACAGGTGAAAGAAGAACTTCAATCACTATTAAAAACAATGAGCCCAATAATGATGACCACACTCCTACTATACTCTCGCACTACCATCTCCATTCTCTTCTTGGGTCGCCAAGGAACCCTCGAGCTAGCCGGTGGCTCACTAGCCATTGGGTTCGCCAACATCACAGCCACTTCAATCCTCAAGGGTCTAACCATGGGCATGGACCCTCTTTGCTCCCAAGCCTATGGTGCCAAAACATATCACCTTCTCTCTCAAACCTTCCTCAAAACTCTCTCTCTCCTCCTCTTTGTTTCCATCCCAATCTCTCTCTTATGGTTTCACATCACTCCCATCCTTCTATTTCTTGGTCAAGACCCAAAAGTCATAAACATAGCCCAAATTTACCTTCTTTTCTCCATTCCTGAGCTTATAGCCCAAGCCTTTTTAAACCCTTTAAGGTCATTCCTCAGAACACAAAATTTAAACCTCCCTCTGACTCTCTCTGCTTCTGTTTCACTAATTTTGCACATTCCCATCAATTACTTTCTCTCTATGAAATTTGGGGTTAAAGGGGTTGCTTTAGCCACTGGCTTTAACTCGATGAACATGATTATTGGGTTGATGATTTACCTTGTGGTCTCAGATAAACCAGTGAAGCCATGGAAATTAGGAGCTTCTTCTTCTTGTTTCTTCACACTTTTACAAAATTGGAAGCCATTGATCTCTCTGGCTCTTCCTAGTTGTTTCTCTGTTTGCTTAGAATGGTGGTGGTATGAGATCATGCTTTTCCTTTGTGGACTATTGAGAAACCCAGAAACCACAGTAGCAACCATGGGGATTCTGATTCAAACATGTGGGTTTCTATATGTTTTCCCATTCTCTATAAGCTCAGCTTTGACCATAAAAATAGGTCATTCTTTAGGAGCAGGGGAAGCATATGGTGCAGAACGTGCAGCCATTGTTGGTGTGGTGTTAGCTTTCACATTTGGGGTCACAGCTTTTGGGTTTCTTGTATGTGTGAGAGATTTTTTGGGGAAGATGTTCACAAAAGATAAGGATATAGTGGAATTGGTGAGGATTACATTGCCAATTTTGGGGTTAGGGGAGATAGGAAATTGGCCTCAAACAGCATCTTGTGGGGTACTTTCTGGGACATCACGTCCTTATGTAGGTGCAAGGATAAACTTGTGTGCTTTCTATTTGATTGGATTACCAGTGGGTGTGTTGGGTGGGTTTGTGTATGGATTTGGGTTTTTGGGTTTGTGGTATGGGATGGTGGCTGCACAAATGTCTTGTTTTTTTATGATGGTTTGGGCATTTCTTCGAACAGATTGGGGGCATTATAGTAGGAAGATGGAAATGGAGCTAGCTAAAGTGGGAGAATATCACCAGATTAATCAGAATCACAATGATGATGATGAGGATGAGGAAAGTGGGGCTCTTGTTTGATTATTTTCATGTAAGATTACTCGAGAATCGAGTCTGAGATTAACAAATTTGACAGAGTATGCATGACTAATATACTCCCTCCCATTCTGCTTTTTTTTTTTGAGTTTTTTTTATTTCAAAGGCCAAAGTCATATTTTGGTCCCCGAGTTATGTTCAGTGTTCCAAATCGGTCCCCCAGTTATTTTTCGTTCCATATTGGTCCCCCAGTTATACAAAATTTGACAAAGTTGGTCCCTCTAACCGTTTCCATCCATTTTTTCGTTAAAAAAAAGATAAAATTGATTTTTAACTCCTAAAAGTTAAAATTTTTTGCATTAAGGACCTTTTTCTCTATAATAGAACCAAAATGTAAGAAAGAAGAAATACATGGGGGTTTTAGTTTATTTTACACCAAAATCTCTCTCTCTCTCTCATGCGCAGTCTCCAACTGAAAATACGAAGCCTCAAACGAGGCTACGGTAGCGAACATCGAAGAAATTAGCGCGTGAGTCATCTCGGAACTGATAGCTTTGATCTGAGTCTCGCTCACCGCCACATTTTTCACCGACGACGGCAATTTCTCTTCTATTTCCAACTTCTCGACCTGGATCTCGGCGAGCGGTGGCTTCGGTACTTCGGGCTCAGTCGTCGGAGACGGCGTCGTTCGGGGGACAAATCGTGAGCGGAGTCGGGTTTGATGACGACAACCTTCTGGTCGGTGATGATTTCTTCGGCGGAATCCAAGAGGGAGAAGCCATCGGAATCCTCCGCCGCGACGGCGGCATACTCATCGGCGAAGAACTCGAAGGTCTTGGTCTTGAAAACGAGAGCGAATTTCTGGAACATCTCGGAGATTTCTTGTGGGGGTTTGGCGGAGGAACCATAATTTTCTGGCATATTTTGGATGGAATTTCAGAAGGCGAAGGCGTGCAAGAAAGGATCAGAATCGAATAATAAGAAAGAACCCTTGAATGAATTTCACTGTAACTTTTAGGAGTTAGAGAGACGAGATAGAGAGATTTTTGTGTAAAATAAACTAAAACCCCCATATATTTTCAGTTCCGAGATGACTCACGCGCTAATTTCTTCGATGTTCGCTACCGTAGCCTCGTTTGAGGCTTCGTATTTTCAGTTGGAGACTGCGCATGAGAGAGAGAGAGAGAGAGAGAGAGAGATTTTTGTGTAAAAAAAACTAAAACCCCATGTATTTCTTCTTTCTTACATTTTGGTTCTATTATAGAGAAAAAGGTCCTCAATGCAAAAAAATTTAAACTTTTAGGAGTTAAAAATCAATTTTATCTTTTTTTTTAACGGAAAAATGGATGGAAACTGTTAGAGGGGTCAACTTTGTCAAATTTTGCATAATTGGGGGACCAATATGGAACGAAAAATAACTGGGGGACCAATTTGGAACACTGAGCATAACTGGAGGACCAAAATAAGACTTTGGCCTATTTCAAAATATCTGATTGTTTACAAGTTCAAAAAAAAATATTAATGATTTATTTATCATTTTATTCCGATTAAATATAATAGAGTCATAAATGAATTAATTTTTTTTTAAGTATTTAATAGGGATAGTTTAGTCTTTTTATCTTATTTTTCTCTTCATTTTAGGTGAGCTAATCATTTTCTTGATCTGTGTGTATTTACTTTAAACATCAGATATATGGAATCAGACGGAGTATGTAACTAGAACATTATCCGTGCGTTGCACGGAATTTGGTTTTTTTTTTTTTCTTTTTATGAATTGATTTTAAAATTTTATAAAATTTAGGCCAAAGTCTGAATTTTCTCCTATAACTTTGCTTCAGGTCCCAAATCAGTTCTATATCTTTTTTCGTCTCAAATTTGGTCTTGTATCTTTGCTCCAGGTCTCAAATCAGTCCTATATTTTTTTTGTTTCAATTTTGATCCCATATGTTTTGAAAACCTCCCACCGTTAGTCCTCCGTCCATTTTAAATTACAGTTTACTCCTAAAAACTTCAAGTCCCTTTCACTCTAGTCTCTGACTATCAAAATGAAAGTGAAAGAGCATCCATGAAGATTCTCAAATCTTACATCTTGGTCCTTAATCCATGAATTCTTCATGAAATGGAATAGAAAATGCAAAAACAACACAAATTAAAACAAATGACAAATTGACCAAAACTGAAAACGCAGAAAATTTAAAACCCACTAAAAAAATGCCCCAAACTCGTCGGAAAACGTACGAAAATCGTCGAGAAACTCAGGAACTCATCCAAAAACCTCAATTCTCACTGAAATATCACTCAAATAATCGTCCTCAAATGCTTTAAGAAGGAATTTTCGAAAATCTAAACTTTTAAGGAATAAGATGATAGAAGAAAGTTTAGATTTTCAAAAATTCTTTTTTAGTAGGTTAAATAGCATTACATCCAAAAAAATTTTTGCCATTATGTTCTTTTGTTGATTCATAATATTATTATAATTATTAGTTGGCAAAACACCCTTTCATGCCCCTAATGTTTGCAGTGATTTTCAGTTATGGCCCTAACGTTTCATTTTGTTCAGGCATGCCCTCAATGTGCAACCAACGTTTCAATTATGCCCTCAATTTTGACTCAATGCACATGTGGCAATTTTTTTTGCTTATGTGTCATTTTTTTGGTCTGACTTGAATACGTGGCATGATGACTGGACATTCCTATTTTTTTTTTCCACCGTGGCATGATGACTGTATTTACATTTTTGAACATAAAAATTGACTAAACTAGCAAATCAGTCCCTGGATTTACATTTTTCATCATCTTCATTCATTTTAGTCCCAAATCCTCAAAATAAAATTGTAAAGTGTCCCAAAACTCTTCCAAACATTTCAATTTAGTCCTTAAAAGTATTAAAAACCCTAAACCCTAAAAAATCTAATTTGAGCAATTAGGTCCCTCACCCATTCTTATCCCATTATTCTCAATTCCCCCTCTTTTCATCATCTTCATTCATTTTAGTCTCAAATCCTCAAAATAAATTTGTAAAGTGTCCCAAAACTCTTCAAACATTCTAATTTAGTCCTTAAAAATATTAAAAACCCTAAAACCTAAATCCTAAACCCTTAAAACTTAAATTGTTTTTAATCTTCATCTTCATCTTCTTAATTTAACTTAAATCCCTAATTTTTTTTCTTAAAGCCAGCATCTTTATCTTCATCTTCATCTTCATCTTCATCTCCATCTTCATCACCACATGTTGTCATCTCTTCATCCTCTTCCCGGTCGAATTCCTCCAACCCATATGCAACTTCCACGACATCACTTGCGAAAGCGGCTCCGTCACCGGAATCGACCTCTCCGATCACCAACTCTCCAGCATCATCACCAATTTCAAATCCCCAATTTCAATTTCAGAAATCATTTTCACATCTAGTGATGAATACAAGGAGAAGACCAGAGTTAAAAGCAGGAAAAAGGTTAGCTTTAATTTGAATGTACAGATATATGAACCAAACCCCACGGATTATCAGATTTTGGAGAGTGACGAGGAAGAAGAAGAAGACAAGGAAGAGGGTAATAGAGAATTGGGAAAAAGCAGCTCATCTTCTTCCATCTTGGGAGAAAAGTCAGAAGCCTTGAAATACCCATCAAATCACAGATATTACAGCTACATAAACAGCTACAATGAGGAGGATGAAATAGTAGATGAAGAATCTGATATTGATGCATACGACGATGATGATGAATTTGATGAGGAGGGTGGTTGGTATGATGGCAATGACAGTGAAGAAGAAGATTGGGCTGAAGTGTATAATGAAAACACCCTTTCATCAAGATGAAGATTAAAAAAAATTTAAGTTTTAAGGGTTTAGGGTTTTTAATATTTTTAAGGACTAAATTAGAATGTTTGGAAGAGTTTTGGGACACTTTACAATTTTATTTTGAGGATTTGGGACTAAAATGAATGAAGATGATGAAAAGAGGGGGAATTGAGAATAATGGGATAAGAATGTGTGAGGGACCTAATTGCTCAAATTAGATTTTTTAGGGTTTAGAGTTTTTAATACTTTTAAGGACTAAATTGAAATGTTTGGAAGAGTTTTGGGACACTTTACAATTTTATTTTGAGGATTTGGGACTAAAATGAATGAAGATGATGAAAAATGTAAATTCAGGGACTGATTTGCTAGTTTAGTCAATTTTTATGTTCAAAAATGTAAATACAGTCATCATGCCACGGTGGAAAAAAAAAATAGGAATGTCCAGTCATCATGCCACGTATTCAAGTCATACCAAAAAAATGACACATAAGCAAAAAAAATTGCCACATGTGCATTGAGTCAAAATTGAGGGCATAATTGAAACGTTGGTTGCACATTGAGGGCATGTCTGAACAAAATGAAACGTTAGGGGCATAACTGAAAATCACTGCAAACGTTAGGGGCATGAGATGGTGTTTTGCCTTATTAGTTTAAAGACCTTTGGCTTCGTTATCAGCTTTCCTTGGAGCCTGGTCATGCTTATGAGAAAGACATAGCTTCAATAAATTTTATAAATTGCTCACACGTAGAGCATTTTTTTTTAGTTTAAACTATGTTTTAAAATAAATCAAGTTTTAATCAATTTAAATATTATTATCTCTCCAATTTTATTATCTTCTTATATATTTTTTATTTTTTTATATGTTTTATAATTTTTTTATTCAATTTATACATTTTATCTTATAATATTGATAATATATAAAAAAAAAATAGGCTAATATTCTATTTTGGTCCCTAATGCTTATCTAAAGTTCCATTTTTGTCCGTAATATTTTTTTTGTTCTGCTTTGTTATTTAATCTTTAATATTTTCTAAAAGTTTCATAATTGGCCTCTAATTATTGAATGTAGTCATATCTCTCTCATTTGCTAATGACTCCAATTGGGTAAAGAAAAAACTCATCAAATTTAACATGCAACTCTAATTTTATTGCATTCTAGTTTAAGAAGATAGAGATATGACTATATTCAATAGTTATAAATCAATTATGAAATTTTTAAGAAATATTAAAGACTAAAATAGAACAAAAAAAGACATTAAGAATCAAAATGAAACTTTAGATAAATATAAGAGACTAAAAAAAAGTTTCAGCCTCGGCCCCCCAACTAAAAATCCTGCTTCCCCTGTTGTTCATGCTTATATAGTGAATGGGCATGAGCCATAAGTAATGGGTTTGGGCTTAGGTTAAAACCCCTCATTATTTGGGCCTTGATTGGCTGCCATTATTGTCATGTAAGATTCATACTTAGTTACTTACCATGCAATGGCTAAGTCATGACCAAACCCATAATTAAATTATGTACGTCAAAGTTTTGTATATTTTAGAAGTTCATATATGACCAATATATGTATTGATTCAAGTGGTAAGAGGTTTTATATCATATAGATAAGATCTTGGATTTAAGACCTTATAAATATAATTAGGCAAAAGTACTCTTGGTACTGCCAATGTACGAGGTTATTTTCAGTTATACCCTAAACATATTTTTTATCGATTATACCCCCAACCTTTCACATTTGAGTCAATTCAATATTTTTCTTTCACACGAGTCCCTAACTAATTATTAAACAATCCAAAATGTTTGTCATCTTTAACGAACTAATCTTTACAATTAAGAAACTAGAAAAATCTCCACCCTCTATTTCTCACAGTTTCGACAACCATACACAAACTCGCCGGTGAGCCTCGAATACAGAGAAATCGAGTAGAAATACCAATAGCTCTAGCTCCTGGCATTAAAACACAATCTTCGGTGGTGGTGTCGTCGTGGTCGTCAAAATTAAGAAGTAAAGTAACTTCAAAACCACTTTGGAGAGAGAGGCAAAATAGAGAAGATTGGTGAGAGAGGCGATTGTAAGGGAAGAAAAATGGATGGTAACAACGTAATTTAGGGGAGACCAAGAAGCCGAGGACGATGAGGAGAAGGACCATGTCAAGGGAATCAAGGACAGCGTCGACGGCGACGATGAAGTGTGGTGGTAATGTTTTGGAGTAAGAGAAGGAGGGTTGTTAATGGCTTCTAAGGATTTGTTGGTTAAAGATGACAAACATTCTTGACTATTCGATAATTAGTTAGGGGTTGGGGTATAATTGACTCAAATGTGAAACGTTGGGGGTATAATTGAAAACGACCCCATACGTTGGGGGTACTGTTGGGGAATTCAGAGGCGCCTAAACGCAGCGGAAGCAAAACATAAAATAAAACTTTAAAACGAAAAACGCGCAAGGGCCAGAATTCCCGAACGGATCCGCTAGCTGAATTTAAAACTTTTAGATAGTGGTATACCTCACGAGTTTCAATCGGTTTGGCTGTACGGGGCGCGTCCTAGAAGTCCACGTGATGCGTCCTTCCTCCGCCGGTGATCCACACGAGCAGTTTTGGAGATGCCTAGGTGCTAGCCTCCTTCACTTCTCCAAGTGAATCAGGGACCTTTATGTTGGGAATCCTAGGCGCCTAAGGCAGCGGAAGCAAAAATTAAAAATTAAAAACGCCTAGGTCCTATGATTCCCGAACGGATCCGCTAGTAGAATTTAAAACTTTTGGTTAGTGTTATACCTCAGAGTTTCAAAACGATGGTTATACGGGGCGAGTTCCACGGAGTCCACTCCTAGTGTTATAACTCTTAGAGAAAGTCGACTTTCTCTAAGTGTGTGTGCAAAGGATTATTTTCTCTCTCTAACTCTTAGGAGGAAAATCAAACTAGGGTTTCACACTTGTGTATCTAGGGCAAGTCGACTTGCCCCCTTTAAATAGGGAGAGATTTTGGTGATTTAATAATTCCTAAAATAAAGATATTTTGATAATATAATTATTTTAGGCCTTGAATTTATAATTATAATATTAC
>QANZ01054468.1:0-13185 GCA_003254925.1 Chamaecrista fasciculata | reverse complement strand
CACCTTACGTAATTGCACCATGACTCTCGTCCCAGCATCTAGTGCGTGCATCTCATGCACCGAGGTCATGCTGGTCTTAGTTCATTTTTGCTCCCACAAAAATAATCGACCAGGGACAATTTTAGATTAATTATCTCATAATTAATCATGGATGTTATCATAGTAAACATGCAAATAATATGACAACACATTAATTTATCTTCCATAAATTAATAATATGTTCACAACATATTTATCAAATAAAATGATTGGCCCTAGGGCACAATCTCCAACACTTTATCTACGGTGTTCTTTAATTCAAGAACTCTTCTTGAAATCTCCAAGAACAATATGGCGCCTATGATCAAGAATCCAATTCTTGATCCCACACAACCTTGTCACACAAATCTAAACCCCTTTAGAGATGTGCGCCACTTTCTCTCTCTAGAAACCAGGTTGCGATTTTCTCTCTCCTCACCAAGAGCCAAAAATCGAATTTTTCCTCTTGTGAAGAACTAGGCTGAAGTCGATTTTATAACTGTGCATGGCCTCCTTAATTTCGACTTGGCTTTCTTATTTATAGGGTTTGGGGACTTTGATAATTATAATTAGGGAATCCCTAAATTATAGGATTATCAATTTATAAAATTATGAGATCTCTATATCATAATTTTAAGACTTGAATTCTTAATTAAAATATTACCTTAATATTTTAATTTGAATTCAAAATGCAATCTTGGAGAATCAAATTGGAAGATCAAATCTCCCAAGATATTCCCAAGTCATGTGCCTCCCCTATTCCAATATTTGCTGGAATTTAATAAATTAAAATAACAATCCTAACTTTTAGGAAGTTATAACTAACTTGTTATGTTCCAACAATATTGATTTAAAGTATTACCTTAATATCTTTAACTCAATCTTTTGAATCTTGAATTCTAATTCTTTATTGAATTAAAATATTACACTAATATCTTTAATCCAATTTGAACTTAGAATTCGAATTACCCCATAAATTTGAATTAAAATATTACCTTAATATTTTTAATTCAATCATTTGAAATCTAGATCAAATCTATGAATTCAAATTTAAGCCATGATTTTAATTAACAAAACAATTTTATTAATTAAAATACTCTTATATGTATGAGGCGCCAACCTCCTCCTATTTTCCTAATATTAGTGAATTTATTAAATCAATAATTTTCTAACTCTTAGGAACATTATCCAATTTATAATTCCCTAATATTATAAATAGGAATATAATTGTAAATAGACTAATCCAATTATCTATTCAAACAATTATCATATATTTAAATTTGTCCCACAAATTCAAATATCATATATTGTAGATATTTATTTAAGACAAGACTTCATGTCCCAATACAATCAATTATGTCTTAAACGGTGTCACCAATGTGACCCACGAATTAACCCTAACTCGTGTCCCAGCTTGGCATCTGGTTCCTTCTCGTGTGTGACCCAGCAGGCCCCACGTGAAGTTGGCAGCAAGTCATCTCCATGACTCACAAGTCGAGAGCGGACTCTAGCAAGCCATCACGACTACCCAAAACACGTGAGTTATCGTTTAACCCCGAAACGACTTAACCTTAGTACCACCTTGTCTTGATTCCTTTTTGTCCTACAATATTTTGGTCATGGATTAGGCATGGGAAAGTCATCCATAATCCAAACCTCAACTTTCTCGATTCCTTGAGTAAGTCCCATTTACCAGAGTGGCCACACATTCCTTGGACAGACTCATCGAGGGGCCCAGTTAAATATCTCCCATCTCTATGAGGGACAAAATTCTATCTTGGTCAACCACATTCCTCAGCACGACAATCAACCAAACCCGTACTCAGCCCTTATGGCTACCCTGTTACGGGTAACGTTAGACTAAGCCAAAGTTTGACAACTGCAACGCCGGAATAATCAAGACCTCAGGTCTAAGGGCATCGTGACAGGTGTACAGGAGAGACTAGCTAATGACTGAAACCCATGCAGAACTCTCCGGGTCGGTCCAGCAATTTGTAACTCCTTACATAATTGCACCATGACTCTCGTTCCAGCATCCAGTGCATGCATCTCTATGCACCGAGGTCATGCTAGTCTTAGTTCATTTCAAGTTCCCACTCGAATGAGCGACCAGGGACAGTTTAGACTAATTATCTCATAATTAATCACGGACTGTTATCATAGTAAACATGCTAATAATATGATAACCATTAATTTATCTCCATAAATTAATTAATATGTTCCAAACATATTTATAAAATGATTGGCCTTAGGGCACAATCTCCATCAGGTACCAACAATACTTTTGCCATATAACTATTTTGTTGAGAGACCTTTCCACGATAATCAAACAACGATGCATGATAACTCTATAAATTTGAGTTATCTAGGCTTTATTTATGACTTAATTGAGAGGCTTTTCTATTATTTAAATAAGATTTGAGCCTAATTTTACTTAAATGTTTACTTTGTATATTTTTAGAAAGATTTTATTATTTGTTATTTTTACGGTTTTTTATAATTTTATTAGTTTTATCATCAATGATAGAAATCAACTCTAGTTTTAGTTTCTTGTTGTGCAAGAAATTAATTTCCAGCGATTTAAAAACAGATAAGACCGAAGGAGTTTGACCCAAAGTTATGCAAGAGCTTCTAGAAGGCAGTTTGGACTGAGCCAAAATTTGAGCTGTAACTATTCCCGACGGCGCATGTAATAACAGATCAAAATAAGGAGTTTAAACTGTCTGGGCCTCATATATTGGAGCGGTTACGCGAAATTCGAGGAAATTTGAGTGCACCAAAATTTGAGCTGCCAACGCACTATGACAGCGTAGTCCCAAAATTTGTTTATAAATAGATCTCAACATGTCGAGCATTTTATCCTTCAGTGACTTTGTCATCAGACGTCGTCTTCATCATGTTTTGTTAGGTTTTCTTCGTAGATGCGAGTATGTAGCAAGGTTAAGGCGAGAAGGTTAGTATATTCCATAGTTATGATCGTGGTGGAGCTGATGGTGGAGTTAAAATCCAGATCTGAAGATTCGAAGTGCAGAGATTGACGACCTCAACCTTCGAGTTTTATAGTTTGCTTATTGATTCTTCTCTCTCTCTCCTATGTTCTTAATTATGAATATATAGATAGATTCCTTGTTTTCCTTAAAATTGTGAACTATTTGATGATGATATTCCATATTTTCGTTTTGATGATTATGTTGGTTCTTTATGCTTTAAAATTCAGTTATCCTGTTTTAATTGTTTTATCTTGATTAGCTACCAAAATATTAGGAAGTCTTATCGGTGCTTCAAAAGAGACCTTTAAGATATATAGGCCATAGTTTAATTGCTCTTAAACACCGATTTATTAGATGGATGATTTATTAGTGTTTATTAGTTGGATGAGAGTACCTGCTAGCCTAAGAGAACTCATTACCAAACTTGAACTTAATGCATTGAAGTAATTTTAATCCCCATGAGAATAGGTGGATTAGTTATATTTAATAGGCTTATTTGACATCGAGAGGTGCTTATAGGTATTATAGTGTTCGGGGTTAGTTTAATTCATAATGTTTCCAATAATCAACAACACAGATATTTAATTGAATCAAGTAGGAATCAAATCTAGGAAAGTGCTTCAATTCGTGAATTACTCGTGTTTGCTTTATTTTTATTGTTTTTATTTTATTATTTGTTTTCCAATTACACTCACTTTGTTAGCTCAGATCAATTGAAAAGATATGACGTTGTGCTTGAATTAATATTCCTTCCTTTAAACTTCCTGTGAGGTGATACTTGATACTGAAGTTTATATACTATTTTCGATAGTATATACTTGCACTAGAGATTTATAAATTTAAAACTTATCTATTTTTCTTATCAAAGAAAATTCCCATACAAGTTTTCTTATCTATTTTTGTTTTATGTGGTATAACTTGGTGTGTTGATTAGCAAACATGGATTGGTGGCAAACCCCTTCCCATGAAGAGCAACGTCAAACACGCTTTCGTAACAATAATAATTGTTATGCGAAGACCACACTAATGGACAACGAGCCACGCTATAACCGCACCTCCCACATCCAAAATTGGAATCACCAACTGCATTCTTGGAGTCACAACAAGGGAGTATCATATACATCTTTTTCTTCATTTAATCAAAACTTTTCTAATGAATATGAGTCTCCTTCGTTTAATAATAATTTTTCCTATGATTTTAACTATGTAAGTGCTCCAACTTTTTATCCTCCACAACAACATAATCCCTCCTTAGAAGAGCTTATTGCAACTGCTATACGGGATAATGAAAAATATCTGAGTCAAATGGAAAGCATTCCACCTCCCCTAGAGACGTGGCCATCTCTAAAGGAGAAAAGCTTGGAGGAAATTTTGGCATCCCACATACAACAAATGGAAAAATCTGAAGAACAAAACGTTTGCAACGTTGCAAAGGATTGGGGGTTATGTCAATGACATAATAAGTGTGCTTTAAGATGAATCCAATGACACTAACCCCATACAAGAAGAGGAAGATCAAGATGCACAAGAAGAGAAGGAGTTTTGCGAGGAATATGATGTATTAATTATCAACAATACTCCTCCAACACCACCTCAACCTACCATTGATGAACCAATTGAAGTGGTGAATGTGCAAGAAGAGGGTGATCCAATCATGGAAAGGGAGATATCTCATGAGCTCGTTGATCCAATCAAACCTAACCTTGTGGCAAATGAGGAAAGTGGCAAGGCATCTTATGACATTTATAAGATGCTTTCCATTTATTATAATGTGTCAAGGTTTGATAAACCAAGTTCCAGAAAATTTTGTTGGAACTTGAGGGAGAAGATCTTTCCTCGAACTACCAAGGAAAAATTCTTTAAAATATTCCTTATTATCCTCCTTGAGAGGGGATAAGTACAGTCTTGCTCAAGACTTTAAAGAGAGCACTTTGGGATGCCAAATGGCGCCTCCATCCCCATTTCCTTTCCCTTTTCCTTTTATTTTATTTTTTATTTATTTTTCATAATTAAGTTTGCTTAATTTTGTGTTTTGTTTTATTGCCTTAGGCTGCAAAGATCTTGGATATATCTTCAGATGAAATTGAGAGATCTCAATAATAGAAACATAAAAGGGAGGTTTTATTTATGGTTTGTATTGCAATATTTAAAATGTCTATCTCCATCATTTGAAATTTTTATTCTATTATTAATATGATATTTTGTTACCCAAACTTGGATCTCAAGTTTGGGGGTACGATATCTTTTGTTTGATTTCCTTGCTTTAGTTTTTTGTTTTTGTTAGTCTTAGGATCTTGGCTCTTTTTCTTATTTTAATGATTTTAAGCCTCTTTTTAAATAACCACCCACTCACCCTTGTTTTTAAACATTTTTTTAGAAAATCGAGGACAATGTTCATCTTTAAGTTTGGGGGGACACCCAAAAATGTTGAAAAATTTTTGCTTTTAATTTTTGAAAATTTTAAAATTTTTTGCTAGTATCCTATGATATTTTATAGTGTGTTCTAATGGCATTTGCTACATATTTTGAAAATGTAGGTAACTTGGTTATTTAATTTTAAATTCTTATTCTGATGCACTTTAGCTCCTTGTTTATTTCAAAACCCTTTTGAAAACTAGATTAGTATGAGTTAAAGTGTTACTTGTTGTTTAGTTCGGGATCAAATGACTTAATTTATGACTATGAACTGAGTTAAGTGCATATTTCAATGTTAAGCTAGTTATTATAAAGTATTAACAATTCTACTCCATTGTCTCGAATTTACTTAGTAGTCAGGCGTATTCATGAGCCCCATGTTTATTCTTGTGTCAAACAGTGATTTTGAGTTATGAGTATGCAAAGTACCTTGCATAAGTGACTAACTGCCTGCATCACAAAGTGATTAAAATGGCAAGTCACCTTTCAAGAAAGAATTAAACCCCTTGCTTAAAAAATAAAGGGTAAATTACAAAAAACATAATTGTGGTTTGGCCCGATTTCATATTACTGTTGTGTGGTTTAAAAAGTCTTACTTTAGGTACCTTTTTGTTTCGTCGTTAGCCACGTTCAATACTTGAACTTTTTTCCGTTAGAATTTAGACGGAATAAGCATGTGACTCAGGGAAAAATCAAGTTTTGGTCCACGAACTATGGGATAGGTTTCATTTTGGTCCTAAAACTATTTTTTATTTCATTTTGGTCCTCCTGCATCTCCATTTCCATCTCTCCCTCTTCTTCTTCTTCACTCTTCGGACCACCGCCGTTGCCACCAGGTTTATCATCATCATCATCATCATCATCAATTCTTCTTCCTCTCACCATCTTCAAACCCCATATTTAAAACCCAGTGCACTGTTCATCCTCCATCTTCAATCCCTAAACCTTTGAAACCCAATCTTCCTCCATCGTCAAATTCCTCTCACCATCTTGTTTTGAAGATTAATAACTGACTCAAACCAGATTTGACAGAAAACATCGACGACGTGGCGAGATTTGACAGAAGACGTCGATGGCGCGATGAGTGGTGGCAGGGACAAGCTTCGTCTTCATCAACGATGATGGCAGCGGCGAGTGATTTGCTCAGTTTGCTATGTGATTTGTACAGTTTGAAGATTAATTGTGTTTAGGGTTTAGGGAAGAAGAAGAGATAATGATGATGATGATGATGATGAAGCTGGTGGCAGCGGCAGCTGCGGCGGTGGTCCGAAGAGTGAAAAAGAAGAAGAAGAGAGATGGAGATGCGGGAGGATGAAGAAAAATTTGTGTTTTTGGGCAAATTCAATTAAAGTTTCAATTTATAGTTATTTCGTACGTTTTGATCCTATTATAAAAAGATAAGAACCTTAATAACCGAGGGACCAATTTGGAACATTGAGTATAATTGAGGGACCAAAGTAATAGTTTGGCCTTTTCAATTTGTTCTACTAGCGTGGGAAATAATAAGTGAGTTTGACAAAAAGAAAAAGAAAAATTTTCATTCTTAATTATAAATTGGAGATAAATTTGTGGTTGAACTAAGAATAACGATTAAAATTACGATAAAATCACATTTTGGAGATCAAAACAGAAAAAATGTGAAAGTTTGAGGACAAAAATGAAATAAAAAATAGCATTTATGACCAAAATGAAACTTATTCCATAGTTTGAAAACCAAAAATGATATTTTAACCTTTGAGTGGAAATCAACGACTAAGATGCTAGAGAAACCAATGGTTAAGATGCAATAGCAATCGACGGCTAAAATACATTGGAAATCGATGGCTAAGATTGTGCCACATCAACATTTTCTATTAAAATTAACGGAACAAAAACACATGTACCCTAGTTGTTAAACGACACATATCTCAAGTACCCAAAGTGAGACTTTTTAAACCACACAGCAGTGATGTGAGATCGGGCCAAACCACATATACGTTTTTTGTAATTTATCCAAAAATAAATAAAAAAAATAAAGGAAGAAAAAGAAAGCACTTAGACTAAAAGTCTAAGTTTGGGGGAGTAAAGAAAAAGTGCAATAAAGTGTCTAGCTAGTTGAGTATTTGTACTTTGCAAAAAAATGAAATATTTTAAGAAAGTTGTGATCTTGATAAATAATTGAGTTTCCAATTTGGCTTATAGTTATGAAAGGCTTCTTTTGGATTAGCAAGAGCACACACACACAAGCAACTTATTTTCAAATTTTTGAGTTATAACTAAGTTTTCTATGTGTAACTATATTGCTATTTTCTTGAGTGGGATGCTTGGTGAAAATTTAATTTTAGAAAAGTCTTGCTTTCTAAAAGCTTTGCTCGAGGACGAGCAAAAGTTCAAGTTCGGGGGTGTGATAACTCTATGAATTTGAGTTATTTAGGCTTTATTTATAGCTTATTTGAGAGGCTTTTCTGTTATTTTAATAAGATTTGAGTCTGGTTTTATTTAGATGTTTACTTTGTATATTCTTAGAAAGTTTTTATTATTTTAGTTATTTTTACAGTTTTCTTTTATATTTTTATTAGTTTTATCATCATTGATAGAAATCAACTATAATTTTTGTTTCTTGTTGTGCAAGAAACAATTTCCAGCAGTTTAAAAGCAATTAATACTGAAGGAGTTTGACCCAAAGTCATGCAACAGCATCTAGAAGGTAATTTGGACTTAACCAAAATTTGAGCCATACTATTCCCGACGGCACACGTAATAATGGTTCGAAATAAGGAGTTTAAACTGTCTGGGCCTCATATATCGGAGCGATTACTTGAAATTCGAGGAAATTTGAGTGCGCCAAAATTTTAGCCGTCGGCGCACTATGACGGCGCAGTCCCAAAATTTGTCTATAAGTAGATCTCAACATTCCGAGCACTTTTTCCTTCAGTGACTTCGTCATCAGACGTCGTCTTCATCATGTTTTGTTAGGTTTTCGTCGTAGACGCGAGAATGTAGCGAGACGAAGGCGAGAATTTTAGTCTATTCCATAGTTCTGATTGTGGTAAAGCTAATGGCGGAGTTAAAATCCAAATCCGAAGTGCAGACATTGATGACCTCAACCTTCAAGTTTTCTAGTTTGCTTATTGATTCTTCTCTCTCTCTTCTATGTTCTTAATTATGAATAGCTAGATTCCTTTTTTTCCTTAGAGTTGTGAACTATTTGATGATGATATTTAACATTTTCGTTTTGATGATTATATTGGTTCTTTATGCTTTTAAATTCAGTTATCCTGTTTTAATTGTTTTATCTTGATTAGCTACCAAAATATTAGGAAGTCTTATCGGTGCTTCAAAAGAGACCTTTAAGATAGGTCATAGTTTAATTTCTCATAGACATCGATTTATTGCATGAACGATGTATTAGTGTTTGTTAGTAGGACGAGAGTACCTACTAGCCTAAGAGAACTCGTTAACGAACTTAAACTTAATGCATTGAAGTAATTTTAATCCCCATGAGAATAGGTGGATTAGTTATATTTAATAGGCTTATTTGACATCCAGAGGTGCTTATAGGTATTATAGTGTTCGAGGTTAGTTTAATTCATAATGTTTCCAATAATCATCAACACATATATTTAATTGAATCATGTAGGAATCAAATATAGGAAAGTCCTTCAATTTGTGAATTAGTCGTGTTTGTTTTTATTTTATTATTTGCTTTCCAATCTTACTCACTTTGTTAGCTCAGATTAATCGAAAAGATACAACGTTGTGCTTGAATTAATATTCATTCCTTTAAACTCTCTGTGGAACGATATCTGATACTCAAATTTATATACTATTTTGAATAGTGTACACTAGGAATTGATAAATTTAAAACTTATCTATTTTTCTTATCAAAGAAAATTCTCATACAAGGCATGTCAAATTTGGATTAATTGGAGTGAAACAACTAGATAGACCAAAAAAAAAAGAGAGAGATTTGACTCAATTTTAAAAATGGGTTAATTTATTCATTTTGTAATATAAAAAATCATAAAACTTCAGGGTATTATAAAAAAAATCATAAAACTCAATTTTAAAACTTTAATTAATAATGCTAATTATGAAAATATCTTTGTTTATTTATTCTTTATAAATAGACCAGCCCGCTCAGTTCCATTTAAATGCCAACATATTCTTTTCTTTTTTTTATTTGTCTAATTTTCGAGGTTCTGCCCTTAATAATTTGAACTTGACCCGTGTCACGCACTTAACTTTAGTGGAAGTTAAATGTGTCCCAATGAGTATATATAGCAATATTCACAAGGATTCGAATCTGAGACTTTACTTAAACAATATCAAGTCACTTACCATTTAAACGTAACTTCATATTAGATAAATGCCAACATATATGTTTGATAATACTAGAATTAATATTCATGATTTCTTTTCATTGAAAAAATTATAACTAATATTTTAAAAGAATTTAATCATTAATATATAAAATAAATTATAGCTATATTTAATTTTGTCCAATGTCTTATTTTAGTCCCTCAAATTTACTCAAAGTTCTATTTTGGTCCCTCAACTTTCCAAAATGTTCTACCGTTAATCTTTGACACTTTTCCATCCAACTTTCCGTTAAAAAAGGGTATAACTAACTTTAGTCTCCCAAAAGTTTTATTATTTTGCTTTAAGGTCTCTTTCCTTTTATAATAAGATCAAAACGTAAGAAAAAGAAAGGAATGAGGGGTTTAAATTGATTTCACACCAAAATTAAAAAAAAACGCAGCAAATGAGCACCCATCATCTTCTTCTTCTTCTACTACTGCTGTCGCCGGAGGTCATCTTCAACGGCGAGGGTCCTCTTCTTCGGAAAACTTTTCGGTGAGATACACGTCGGCTCCGACGACTATGAAAACTCTTAACCCAATGTTTTTTTTCCTCCTATGTTCAATGGCGGCCTTGATTTTGCAAACAAAAAAATGACTAAAATGTCGTTGAATCTCACCAAAAGGTCGCTGAAAAATTACACAATCACTTTGTTATTTTACAAAATCGATGCCACCATTGAACTCACGAGGTCAAAAAAAAAAAAAAACACAAGTTTTCATAGTGGCTGGACTTGGAGCCGCCTTGCAAGAAAACTAGTTGGAGAAGACGACCTTCAGAAGCACGGCAACAACAGCAACAGAAGGTGAATGGGCAGAGAGCAAATTTTAATTTATAAGATGGGACTAACTCACGAGTAATTTGGTCTGACGATAATCATAAAAGATGAAGGTTGAGTCTACAAAGCAATGATGCAGAACACTGTAAATGAACCATTTGTTGCTTAGCTAATTAATTAAGACCGTCAGGAAAAAAAATTAATTAAAACTATACCATGTAAATAGGAGACAAGGACCTGCCTTTTTAAAAAAAAAAAAAAAAAAATTGGAGTGAAATCAATTTAAACTTCACATTTCTTTCTTCTCCTTACGTTTTGATCTTATTATAAAAGGAAAAAGACCTTAATGCAAAATAATAAAACTTTTAGGGGATTAAAGTTAGTTTGACCATATTTTAACTAAAAAGTTGGGTGGAAAAGAGTCGAGGACTAATGATGGAACGTTTTGGAAAGTTGAGGGACCAAAACGAAACTTTGACCATACCTGAGGGACCAAAACAGGACTTTGGCTTTTAATTTTTGTTGGCAAAAGTATTGTTGGTAACCCCAACGTATGGGATCATTTTCAGTTATACCCACAACATTTTTTTTGTCAATTATACCCCCAACGTTTCACATTTGAGTCAATTATACTCCAACCCAACATTTATTTTCTTTTAAGGTCCTTAAGTTTCCATGATTTAGAAATCCTCCATTCTCTTAAGATTTTTCTTTCACATGAGTCCCTAACTAATTACATAACAATCCAAAATGTTTGTCATCTTTAACGAACTGGTCCCTGCAATTGAGAAACCCGAAAAATCTCTCCCCTTTGTTTTTCACAGTTTCGAAAACCACACACAAACTTGCCGGTGAGCCTCGGATACAGAGAAACCGAGCAAAATAGAGAAGATGGATGAGAGAGACAGTTGTAAGGGAAGGAAAAGGGATGGGAACGACGTAATTTAGGGGAGACTAGGAAGCTGAGGACGACGATGAGAAGGACCATGTCGACAGAAATGAGGACAGAGTGGACAACGACGATAAAGTGTGGTGGTGATGTTTAAGGGTAAGTGAAGGAGGGTTGTTAATGGTTTCTAAAGACCTGTTTTTTAAAGATGACAAACATTATGGACTATTATGTAATTAGTTAGGGATTGAGGTATAATTGACTCAAATGTGAAACGTTAAGAGTATAATTGACAAAAAAAAACGTTTGGGGTATAACGATAAATAACCTCATACGTTAGGGATATCAACAGTACTTTTTTCACTTTTGTTTAATATAAGTAAAATGATATTGTCTACCAAAAAAATGATATTCAAATTTTAACAAATATTTGTTGAATTGAATATTTATTATATATGACATTCAAATATTTTGGTCGCCAAAAGAAATATGTTTTTATAACTTAATTAACTTTTGTGATTACTTTCCTTTTAAATGTTTACTTTAATACCATTAAGAGAATTTAATGTTTAAGATCCAAAAATTTATTGCTACATTAATTTTAGTCTTTAAAGTAGAATTGTCAAGTTTCTTTTTTTAGCCTTTTAGGGCTTTATTGCATGCAGAGGGCATATTCCAAATAGGTCTCCCAGTTTTTAAAGTCCTATTTTGGTCCCCCAGTTATGCTCCTTGTTCCAAATAGGTCCCCCAATTATTTTTTGTTCCATATTGGTCCCTCAGTTATGCAAAACTTGAAAAAGTTGGTCCCTCTAACGTTTTCCATCCATTTTTCCGTTAAAAAAAGAGGAAAAATAAACTTTCATTCCCAAAAGTTTTATTTTCTTATATTAAGGTCCTTTTCTTTTTATAATAGGATCAAAACATAAGAAAATGAAGTAAATTAAGATTTTAAGTGAATTTACCCAAAAACACAAAATAAATCTCTTCGCCTTCACACTGATTTCACAAAATCAAAATCCAATTGCTCCCATTCCCAAATCACGCCTAGGGTTCATCCGAACCAGATTCGTTGACGTTATTCGGAAATTCCGAGCTCGAATTAACACAAAGAATCAGTCCGATTCTGGAAACAGAGGGCGGATTCGAAATCGCTCATAGTTTTCTGAAGCCCTTTAAGAATCGATTTCTAGTGTTTTTGATGTTTGAAGTGAGATTGTGTAGAACTTAATTGATTGATATTTGCAGGTGCTTATGAGTCGAATTGGATAATTGATGGTCTGGATTGTTGTGTTTGCATGTGGAATTGGAAGATGAATCCAACGAGAGGTACGATTTTTGTTTGTGTGAGTTTTGTGATGGTGTTTTTTCTGAAGAGAGAGAGAGAGAGAGAGAGAGAGAGAGAGAGAGAGAGAGAGAGAGATTTATTTTGTGTTTTTGGGTAAATTCACTTAAAATCTTAATTTACTTCATTTTCTTATGTTTTGATCCTATTATAAAAAGAAAAGGACCTTAATATAAGAAAATAAAACTTTTGGGGATGAAAGTTTATTTTTCCTCTTTTTTTAACGGAAAAATGGATGGAAAACGTTAGAGGGACCAACTTTTTCAAGTTTTGCATAACGGGGGATCAATATGGAACAAAAAATAACTGGAGGACCTATTTGGAACAAGGAGCATAACTGGGGGACCAAAATAGGACTTTGGCCTAAAAAAGATAATAATATACTTTTTTCGTCCAAGATGGATTATTATAT
>QANZ01054443.1:21139-31637 GCA_003254925.1 Chamaecrista fasciculata | reverse complement strand
TGATCTTCTTAAATCCAAACAATGACAATCACTCAATTAAACAATTTTACTAGCAATAGCATAATAAAATTTTTCTGCAATTAACATGGCATTTCAAAATTACCTTTATGTCTTCCAAAAATAGAATAAGTTCCCTTCATTAACCAACACTCATCATACATATTAATAGAACTTTTATAAAGATTTAAGCATACACATAGCAACATCAATTACTCAACAAAACAGAGTAAGCATCAAAAATTAAACTTCATAGCATCATAAAACGATTTACCCACAAAACATATGCAATTCAATCATTAACATTGAAACACACAAAGTAATGCACTATACTCTTATCAAACAATCAATAATCCAAATAACAAGGGGTAAACACATTTCATAACTCTCCAAAACATAGGGAAAATATTTCCACTCCTAGAGACAAAATCACTCTTATTAAATAAGATGCTAAGGAGGTGATCAGTCTCATTAGCATAATATTTAATCAGAGTTATTCCAGTCACAAGAACGGTCACACAGTACCTAAACCCTATAAGGCCCCTCAAATGTCAGTTTACGTTATCATTATGCCCGGGATTCATAATAACAACTAAGATAACAATGGAGGACACCTGACTCCGCTAGATACAGTGACCTAACCAGGCTCTGATACCAACTTTGTCACGACCCCCTCTGTGGGAGCACGTGACCGGCACGGACATGGGCCTATCCCACGCCGTAAGCCTATCCACAGATAAACCATAATAATTTTCCTAACATAATTATGATGAATTACAATATACGTATATTCTCCACAATACCCATACATTATTATCTCAATGTTTAAAGCATAATTACCAACGTCGAGTGTCACTAATCAATGTAACCCCACCTCGAAGTAACCAACCAAAATACACACACTTAATTAATCGTTCACACAACCAAGTCACACAAAATACAATGAGACATAACTTCATATCCTCGCCTTGATTGACTTTCTCCTGGAATTTGAGGTAGTAACTTGACTTGAACCTGCATCTAAAAAAAACATTAAACGAGGGGTGAGTTGAAACTCAGTGAGTGGCTAACTCATTTCAAACTTGGGGTCACCAACAAAGCCATAACTCAACAACAATGACCAATCTATATTAACATTCACTCACTTAAATGATCCAACATGTTCAGTGATTAAAACCTTAAACGAATCACAAGGTATGAAACAATCCAAGACGAAATAATTTGTCCAACCTTTAGAGAAATTACAATATGTGAATAACCACGGGTTTAAGAAAGTCTTTTGAAAGTAAAAGATTTTTAAGAAAACATTTTTCGAAGTTTCATTGAGAAAAATAAAGTTTAGTAACAAAGTAATAAAAGATTTAAAGCTTTGTTAAAACGAAATTTGGGAAGGATAATCGAGTAATGAAATCTTCTTCTTAAACTCTTACAAGGATCAACGTTTGGTGTGTTAGGGTATTCAAATCTATTAAAGATTTAAAACCTTTACAACTATCAAGTGAGAGAAAACTCATGAGGAGTTAAAACTGATAATTAGTATAGGTCTATCTTTAATCTTAACTTTAAAAGCCCTTCTAGGATCATGTTTTTTAGAGGAGTTAGAAATCAGACTTTGTAAACGTTATTTTAAGCAACTGAATACTTATAACTTCGAATAAAAATCTCGTTTGTATAAAAGTAGAGAAACTTTATATAAAATCATGAGCAATCGAATAAAGATTACCTCGATAGCATCTCACTACAAGATAGACAGCAACAAAATACCGCTTCAACCAATACCGTTCAAGAATTCACGCATTGTTAATAGCAACAATATTGAGCATCACAGAATCATCATTTTAAAACTAACTCAGACTTTCAGAGCAGACTAAGATTCAACAATCAGTTCTTCACCCAATCACATATATATCACAGCATCAATAATATCTTCTCAACCGTTCGAGATAATGAACATATCCAATATCGATGACCCCAATATTCAACAGCACGCAATTATTAATTCACAAATAAGTTAGGTTTCCTTACAATAGACACATCAAAACTTGGCTGGGCGTTACGTATCTGTTGGGAATTCAAGGNTTCGAGATAATGAACATATCCAATATCGATGACCCCAATATTCAACAGCACGCAATTATCAATTCACAAATAAGTTAGGTTTCCTTACAATAGACACATCAAAACTTGGCTGGGCGTTACGTATCGCCGTCCCCAGCATTCGTATTACTAATTCCGCTTCCCACCTAGGCATTACGTACCGCCGTCCCCAGGGGGTTTCTTATTTACATAATCATCTTCATTTCTATTTCCTTATCCACTGGGCGTTACGTATCGCCGTCCCCAGGGAGCTCTCATTTCCATATCCATTTTCTTTCCCACTTGGGCGTTACGTATCGCCGTCCCCAATGGGTTCCCATATCCATTCCGTTTTTCATATCTACCTGGGCGTTGCGTATCGCCGTCCCCAGGGGTTTCTAACATCCTTTTCCACTCATACAAACACCAAAACAATCACGATCACGATCACCGTCAAAATCACAAACACAAACAAACACAAACACAAATACAAATACAAACACAAGAGCTCAAGCACATCACAAGTACAAGCGTAAGTCAATCAATTTAGGACATACAACACTCGAATAAAAATTAAATACTATCTCTAACACCAATCAAGGGTAAAGAAGCATTTAGTATAAGTAATATCAACAATCCACATCGCACAATTATGAAACAGGTAATATCACAATCAAACACATATGGCAGCCAATCATCACACTTGATTCACAAATATAGCACAACATTAGTATTTCAACTTCAATGCATCGGGGAGTGCACAAATCATCACCTCGACCCTCAGGTGAGCACTTATAGCAGTATTTTCAGTTTTCCTCCACTCATGCATGAGGAGTTTCATCTCATATTCGCCTCAGCCCTCAGGGAAGCGCACATAAACATAACCATTTCTCAAATAGTCACTAACATCAATCATATCTGAATGAGTAACGAGTCTCAGTCATTATCACAGCCAACATTATACAAGAGAGCACTTTCGTAACCAAAATACACATTTGATGTAAGAACGTTGCATTTTTAAAGGCTTAGGACCAAGTAAAAAAAAATATAATAGAAATATATAATTTTACATAGGTTTTATCAACCACAATCTCAACCAGCACTAACAATTGAATTAATTTCTTTAGCAACATCACCAACCCTCCACGGGCCAAGATAAGAAAGCCACTCACCTCGATCCGAAGAATCGATAACGACACCTCATACCTTTCGACCAACAATCGGTGTAAGCAAATCTACAAGTACATTAACAAACAAAGTTTCATTCGATATACTATGAGAATCAATTCTAAATGACCCAAAAGTCCAACCTTCACAGACTATCTTCATCTTAACCCCTAGTAACGTATCTTTATTCAAAGAACTTATCCTACCCTTATTCACACACTTCTAGGATCCTAACAATCAAACAAGAGACTAAGGAGAGACCGGGGTATCAATTTAGGAGCTTTAGCAATGTTGTGGAACCCATTCGTTCAAGAAGTTCTCACAATCAAATCTCAAAATCAAGGTCATAACCCAATTTTCAAAAACTTGACTCTTTATTTTCTTTCAAGTAGAACTTGCTTAAATTGACCATCATAGTTTGAATTCAAGATTATTGTTCCAAAACTTTCCATAATTTCAAAGTATTCCATTGAGTTCATCAAAACTATCAAACCCACCTTTAGGGACCAAAATGCAAGTTTAAAGCTTCACCTATGAAAACCAAGTTTCAAATTCACATTCTATGTTCAACCAAATGCCATGGAACTCATTATAATCCTTCATTGGACTCACCCAAACCATCAATTTTAAGAAAACTCGAAGATTTCATCAAAATCCCCAATCAAAGTTTTGCCCTAAATCTTATCGGTTCTCTAAATAGATAAATATGAAGCTAAACAATACATCAGTGTTTCAGAGAGTTAAAATGCATCAAAATGGACCATATTAAAGCAGAAATTTAGTGTAAAAACCAGAAAAATTGAATCCCAACAATAATAGCTCAAATAGGGAAACAATGGTGGAGAGTTACCTAAGAGAAGGAAGAAGGAGGATGGTGGCAGCACTACCACCGTGGGAGGCCGCCGACGTCGCAGACTGGCCGGTGACTGGCCAGCGAGCTGGTCTGTGGCGGTGGCTAGGCAACGTTGGGCGTGAGGAGAAGGGGAAAAGTGAAACACGATGATGATGAAAAAAAATGAGGAAGATAGAATCGTGAGTGGCTCATATAGATCTAGTGGGGTTGCTTTGTAATTTTAAAAACGTTGGGGTGGAGAAAAGCAATTCTAACATAAGGGTTCAGAGGTTAAAATTACTGTTTTACCCCAAAAAACTAAATTTATTACAAAATAGTCCCTGAAAACAAAATTCTAAAAATAGATTTTTTTTTTCAACAAAACTTATATTGTTGGATTCGTTGCAAAGAGTAGGTTCCAAATATATAATTTATTTTTGAAAATTCTATTTCCATCTATTACTTGTTAATACTCGAAAGTATCCTATTACAGTATCAAGATAAAAGTCAGATGAATTTTTTTTTTAACTCCGTTTACTCCCAAAATTTAACCACAAGCACCAAATGACTTCTATGTTAACTATATAATTCTATTTTCGTCAAGGTACTTAGTCTAATATTTTATATAATATCTTGGGACATTACAATCTCCCGACCTTAAGAAATTCGGTCCCCGAATTTAAACTTAACTATCATTTCACTCCAGTAGCCTTGTAATGGAAGGATGAAAGGATGTATGATTGGCTGACTTCATAAATTACCCGTGAAGGTTTGCCTACAAATTTTCCACGAGGATACCCTCACGCTCTATTACATCATGCAAGGCAATATATATTCCTTAATATGAAGTAATGGCAAAGAACTTCAGAACATTGTGCAACACTCCTCAAGGTTACACCAGAAGAATCATTCAATTCACATCATCACATATCACATGTATCCAAATCAAGTCGTCAACTGAATTTATCCATAGCTATGGTATGCTAACAAAACATACATTGAATCCCTCAATTATTACATTAGCACTTTCCAGAGTCAACGTGTTCCTACACAGTCTCAATTAATTATATATAAGAACCACCAAAAACTAAGACATTATATATAAAAACAGTCATAAAACAATTTGGGACTCAACTTTACATATAGATTTTAAGTTAACACTTCATTCCGATATTACTGGTTCACATTACATTTCTCTTAACCTCTTAGACACTTTTATCACTTTAACCACATATAATTTCACAATTCTAGAATCTTGCACATCAAACAACAATGATTATAGACACTTAGAATCGTGCCCATTCACTCACACGTATTACACATACAAATGATTAACACCACCTCGTTGTAATACAGTTTTATTAATTAAATTTACTACCAACTAATAGTTTAACACTCTTCTCACCAAGATCCAACACTAATAAAATTCAATCAACATACAAATATCATCTTGAAATATGCTTTCAAGATAACATGAAAATAATGACATTAGAGGGCCACACCCATATTTTCGCACTTTCAAAATTTCAAGCATGCACATAACTTCCTCTTATTTCTAAACAACATTCCAAATCAAAAGTCATTTTAAATATCTACACTAACAATAAACTAACAAATCAACATCATCTGGGTATGAAAACTGGGCATGCACCAAATAGATTTAAGTCACATCTTTCAAGTAGCAAAAATTTCATATGAAACTAATTCTTTTTCCTAAACTCAGTACGTATTAGCATATTCCTTTTAAACCTATAAATTTTAATTCCCACGTGAGTCAAGGCAACACACACAAATTGCGTATTTCCACAACATAGAGAATAAACACATTATGTTTGTTTTCATAATCTTCAATCATCGTTTATTTATAGTTCCACATGCAACCAAATTTTCAATCACCAAATGACACTAAATTTCAATTTATAGTCTTCCCCTAATTCCTTTAATCAGTCACTAACAACAAACATCGATTCACATATAGTTTTACATAAAAGAGAAGGAATGAGTAAATTTTTTACTTAATAGACTAAAGTCTTTATCACCTACAAGGCTACAACCATCAACCAAAATTAATACCAGTGCAAACAATCATATAACTCGATATAAATGGTGAATAATCAATTTTCCGATTAAGATATAATCCTCTAACTAATTGTTTACAACTAAGTGTCAATGCTTCATAAACATGCATACTAATCTAATCCAATTGGCATAATTAGCCTTTTCATATTATATATAGCGCACTTTCAAAATTAATCGAACACATCATTTAAATCATTCACAAGGTACTAATAAAACAAAATATGCTTTTGAGACAAATGGAACATATATGTACATAAAATACTTGAAGAGTATCTTAAAGCCATGCACCTAAATATAGAGTGCAGAAAACAACAATTTCAACTATAAAGCTCAAGTAAACATCACAAAATAAAGAAAGCTCCACATTTTAATCATGTAGGCATTTTCAATTTACAAGTATATTTAGACATTGATTCTTTTGCATACAAGAACACTAAGGGATTGGCCAACCCGTATCAAATCGAATTTAGAAGCTATTTTCATGAGATTCAAGAAATATAGACAAAAAAAAAAATTATGACATAAAATAAAGTCCATTTTGAAAACTATTTATCAATAAGTTTTATCAAGTTTCTATGAGTAATCTGGTTACTTCCAATTCAAAATGCACACATGTAGACCCATCTTACAAAATGCTCATTGTTTGGAAGTTAATCGTTAGTCCTATTACATTTTTAACCTTACTAGAACTACCACTTCCTTATTAATGATCAGTACACTTTCATATTAATCACAAAAATTTCAAGCATCCCTCATATCACTAGAATATTTAAATAAAATTCTCCCGTGAACACATAATTGAATTAACAGAACCTCCTATAAATAAAATGATTGTTCAAGACTATGTTAGAAACACAGAACACATGCACCCATAATCAGCTTGACCATATCACATGTACATAGGTAGAATCACCAAGTATATTTCATCTTATGATCTCATCCCTTCAACATCTTGATGGATACAAATAAATAAATAAGTTGGTAGGTAAAAATTATAATTTGTTAAAATAAGAAAATTGCACATGTTACCCCACAACCCAAACAATACATAACAAAACTCAATAAATGCAACAAAATTTTACAATCATAATTTGAAATATGTAAGATGTATTCATAAAATTGTAGTACATGAAAGGAAAAGAGCTACATCATCAACCATTACAAATTACACTAATCCACGCACCAAAGCAAGTTGCAACTCATCTAAGCATACATAAGCATACAAGCCTCAATTAAATTTTCATATCTTCTTACATGTTTTACACACATTCAAATGTATCAATCTATGTTCCAATTACTACTAATAAACTTAAATTAGTTTCTTTATTAACTCATAAATTCATCTTTGTATCTCAATATTCATCATTATAAAACAAAACAAGAGTACTCATTGATACATTTTCCTTAGACTTGATAACCCACAAAGGCACCATAACATACCACTAAACATCCCAGAATCAATTTCATAAACACATTAACTAATATTCTTGATCTTCTTAAATCCAAACAATGACAATCACTCAATTAAACAACTTTACTAGCAATAGCATAATAAAATTTTTCTGCAATTAACATGGCATTTCAAAATTACCTTTATGTCTTCCAAAAATAGAATAAGTTCCCTTCATTAACCAACACTCATCATACATATTAATAGAACTTTTATAAAGATTTAAGCATACACATAGCAACATCAATTACTCAACAAAACAGAGTAAGCATCAAAATTTAAACTTCATAGCATCATAAAACGATTTACCCACAAAACATATGCAATTCAATCATTAACATTGAAACACACAAAGTAATGCACTATACTCTTATCAAACAATCAATAATCCAAATAACGAGGGGTGAACACATTTCATAACTCTCCAAAACATAGGGAAAATATTTCCACTCCTAGAGACAAAATCACTCTTATTAAATAAGATGCTAAAGAGGTGATCAGTCTCATTAGCATAATATTTAATCAGAGTTATTCCAGTCACAAGAACGGTCACACAGTCCCTAAACCCTATAAGGCCCCTCAAATGTCAGCTTACGTTATCATTATGCCCGGGATTCATAATAACAACTAAGATAACAATGGAGGACACCTGACTCCGCTAGATACAGTGACCAAACCAGGCTCTGATACCAACTTTGTCACGACCCCCTCTGTGGGAGCACGTGACCGGCACGGACATGGGCCTATCCCACGCCGTAAGCCTATCCACAGATAAACCATAATAATTTTCCTAACATAATTATGATGAATTACAATATACGTATATTCTCCACAATACCCATACATTATTATCTCAATGTTTAAAGCATAATTACCAACGTCGAGTGTCAGTAATCAATGTAACCCCACCTCGAAGTAACCAACCAAAATACACACACTTAATTAATCGTTCACACAACCAAGTCACACAAAATACAATGAGACATAACTTCATATCCTCGCCTTGATTGACTTTCTCCTGGAATTTGAGGTAGTAACTTGACTTGAACCTGTATCTAAAAAAAACATTAAACGAGGGGTGAGTTGAAACTCAGTGAGTGGCTAACCCATTTCAAACTTGGGGTCACCAACAAAGCCATAACTCAACTACAATGACCAATCTATATTAACATTCACTCACTTAAATGATCCAACATGTTCAGTGATTAAAACCTTAAACGAATCACAAGGTATGAAACAATCCAAGACGAAATAATTTGTCGAACCTTTAGAGAAATTACAATATGTGAATAACCACGAGTTTAAGAAAGTATTTTGAAAGTAAAGGATTTTTAAGAAAACATTATTCGAAGTTTTATTGAGAAAAATAAAGTTTAGTAACAAAGTAATAAAAGATTTAAAGCTTTGTTAAAACGAAATTTGGGAAGGATAATCGAGTAATGAAATCTTCTTCTAAAACTCTTACAAGGATCAACGTTTGGTGTGTTAGGGTATTCAAATCAATTAAAGATTTAAAACCTTTACAACTATCAAGTGAGAGAAAACTCATGAGGAGTTAAAACTGATAATTAGTATAGGTCTATCTTTAATCTTAACTTTAAAAGCCCTTCTAGGATCATGTTTTTAGAGGAGTTAGAAATCAAACTTTGTAAACGTTATTTTAAGCAACTGAATACTTATAACTTCGAATAAAAATCTCGTTTGTATAAAAGTAGAGAAACTTTATATAAAACCATAAGCAATCGAATAAATATTACCTCGATAGCATCTCACTACAAGATAGCCAGCNGTGCCTGATCCATGACCAAGATATCGCAGAACAATAGGGTCGGTGCCTAGGAGGTACGAAGGTTAAAATCGGTTCTGGTAACGATCGATCAACTCACGTGTTTTGGGTAGTCGCGATGGCTTGCTAGAGTCCGCTCACGACTTGTAGGACATAGAGATGACCTACTGCCAACTTCACGTGGGGCTTGCTGGGTCAGACACGAGCAGGATTAGAACACACTTTTAAGGGACACGAATTAGGGTAATTCGTGGGTCACTCCGTGGCCTAATTTAAGACACAGAGGAAATGTCTGGGACATTATGTCTTGTCTTAAATTTTCTGCAGTTTAAATAATTGGTAAATAATTAATAGAGATTAATTATTTGCAATTTAAATATTGGGAAATAATAAATTAAATAATTCCTAAAAGTTAGGAGATTATTGATTTATAAAATTGCGTAATATTTAATTGAGGATGGCGCCTCATATTATTAGATGATTTAAATAATAAAAATGTTTTATTGATTTAAGTCATGAATTTGATTTTGAATTTGAGATTCTAGATTTGAATTAAGATATTGGGGTAATATTTTAATTCAATAATGAAACTAAATTCAGAATTCAAAATTTGAATTAGAGATATTATTGTAATATTTTAATTCCAAAAAAAAACTTGGGATAAAATAAGTTGGTTATGACTCCCTAATTTTAGGAGTTATTTTTTATTGGCTTAAGTGCACTTTTGGTCCTAAAACTATGACAAAGGTTTCATTTTGGTCCCATAACTTTTTTTGTTGCAATTTTGGTCCCATAACTATGACAAAGTTTTCATTTCGGTCCTATAACTTCTTTTGTTGCAATTTTGGTCCCATAACTATGACAAAGGTTTCATTTTGGTCCCATAACTTTTTTTGTTACAATTTTGGTCCCATAATTTCTCTAAAGGTTCCACCGTTAGTCCCTTGGTGAATTCCATCCATATATTAGCCGTTAAGTATGACGTGGCATAGTGACTAGGATCATGATGTGGCAAAATAAGATGAAATGGACTGAAATAAGATCTATATGCAACATATTAAAACTTATCTATACCCAACCACAATATATACAAAGAGTGGTACTTCCTCTT
>QANZ01054443.1:4720-17218 GCA_003254925.1 Chamaecrista fasciculata | reverse complement strand
ATTAATTTATAGAGATAAATTAATGGTTATCATATTATTAGCATGTTTACTATGATAACAGTCCGTGATTAATTATGGGATAATTAATCTAAACTGTCTCAGGTCGCTCACTCAAGTGGGAACTTGAAATGAACCAAGACTGGCATGACCTCGGTGCATAGAGATGCATGCACTAGATGCTAGAACGAGTGTCATGGTGCAATTGTGTAAAGGGTTACAAATTGCTTGACCGACCCGGAGAGTCCTGCATTGGTTTTAGTCATTAGCTAGTCTCTCCTGTACACCTGTCACGATGCCCTTAGACCTGAGGTCTTCATCATTCCGGCGTTGTAGTTGTCAAACTTTGGCTTAGTCTAACGTTACCCGTAGCAGGGTAGCCATAAGGGCTAGGTACGGGTTTGGTTGATTACCGTGCTGAGGAATATGGTTAACCAAAATGGAATTTTGTCCCTCATAAAAGATGGGAGATATTTTACTGGGCCCCTCGATGAGTCTGTCCAAGGAATGTGTGGCCACACTGGAAATTGGGACTTACTCAAGCAATCGGGAAAGTTGAGGTTTGGATTATGGATGACCTTCCCGTGCCTAATCCATGACCAAAATATCGTAGGGCAATAGGGATCAAGACTAGGTGGTACTAAGGTTAAGTCGTTTCGGCGATAAACGATAACTCACGTGTTTTGGGTAGTCGTGATGGCTTGCTAGAGTCCGCTCTCAACTTGTAAGTCATAGAGATGACTTGCTGCCAACTTCACGTGGGGCATGCTGGGTCACACACGAGCAGGATCAAGATGCCACATTGGGACACGAATTAGGGTTAATTCGTGGGTCACATAGGTGAAGCCGTTTAAGACATAATTGACTGTCTTGGGACATGAAATATTGTCTTAAATAAATATCTACAGATATGATATTTAAATTTGTGGGACAAGTTTAAATATATATATTAATTGTTAAATAGATAATGTGATTAGTCTATTTACAATTATATTACTATTTATAATATTAGGAATAATAAATTGGATAAGGTTCCTAAAAGTTAGGAAATTATTGATTTATTAAATTCACTAATATTAAGATAATGGAATTGAGGTTGGCGCCTCATATAAGCCTATATTAGTTAATCGAAATGTTTTATTAATTAAAGTCATGGCTTGAAATTTGAAATTCAAATAGATTGGATCTAGATTTCAAATGATTGAATTAAATATATTAAAGTAATATTTTAATTCAAGTATTATAGGGCAAGTCGAATTCTAAGTCAAATTGGGTTTAAATATTAATGTAATATTTTAATTCAATAAAGACTAGAATTCAAAATTCAAAAGATTGACCTAAAGATATTATGGTAATATCTTAATTCAATATTGTTGGAAAATAACAAGTTTAGTTATAACTTCCTAATAGTTAGGATTGTTATTTTAATTTATTAAATTCCAACAAATTTAAAATGGGGATGGCGCATGAACTAGGGTATCTTTTGGAAGATTTGATCTTCCAAATTGATTCTCTAATATTGCATTTGAATTCAAATTATAATATTAAGGTAATATTTTAATTAGGAATTCAAGTCCTAAAATTGTGATATTATTGTAATCTCATAATTTTATAATTTGATAATCCTATAATTTAGGGATTCCCTAATTATAATTATCAGAATCCCTAGACCCTATATATAGAGAGCATAAGTCGAAATTCATAAGAGTCTTTTGCACACTAGGGAATTCGACTTTGGCTTAGCTAATCACAAGAGCAAAATTCGATTTTGAGTCTTGGTGAGGAGAGAGAAAACACAACCTTGTTTTCCTTAGAGAGAGAAAGTGGCGCATCATCCTAAAAGGAGTTTTAGGGTTTGTGTGACTGGGTTGTGTGATCAAGAATAGGATTCTTGATCATAGGCGCCAACTTGTTCTTGGGAATTCAAGAATTGTTCTTGGATTCAAGAACACCGTAGATAGAGGTCCCTGGTTCACTTAGAGAAGTGAAGGAGGCTAGCACCTAGGCATCTCCAAAACTGCTCGTGTGGATCACCGGCGGAGGGAGCACACTCGGAGTGGATTCCTCAGCATCGTAGACACAAAAGTCGCCGATTGATTTGGGTAAATCTCTAATCCTTTTACTGACAGATTCATATAGCGAATCCTTGGGAAAGAAATCACTGTGCGCCTGTTTTGTTTTGTTATGTGTTTAAATTTTTTTAAAATTTATACCTGTTTCCGCTGCGTTGTGTGCCCCGTGATTTCCCAACAGAAGTGTCTTGGGACACTGTTTCTTGCTAAGGGTCAATCCATGATCCATTGGTATGAATCCCTTCTTGGAATCTTGCATACTGTACCTCTTCAGTACCTTATCCAAGTATGTACTCTGACTCAATCTAAGAAGCCTACGAAACCTATCTTTATAGATCTTGATGACTAGAATATAGGCAGCTTCTCCTAAGTCCTTCATTGAGAACGATTTTCCCAACCAAGATTTCACAATCTCCAAGGTTGGAATATCATTTCCAATGAGCAATATGTCATCGACATATAGCACCAAGAAAACAATTGTGCTCCCACTAACCTTCTTGTAAACACAAGGCTCATCAGGGTTTTGTAAGAAGCCAAACTCTTTGACTACTTCATCAAAACGATGATTCCAACTCCGGGATGCTTGCTTCAATCCATAAATGGATCTCTGAAGCTTGCATACCTTGTTTGGTGCCTCTGGACATACAAACCCCTCAGGTTGTGTCATGTACACATCCTCGGGCAGCCTTCCATTAAGGAATGCTATTTTGACATCCATTTGCCATATCTCATAGTCATAATACGCAGCTATGGCAAGGAGGATCCTAATGGATTTGGCCATTGCAACAGGGGAGAACGTTTCATCATTGTCAATACCATGCCGTTGAGTAAATCCCTTCGCAACTAGCCTCGCCATGAAGACGTTGACATTGCCATCCATGTCTGTTTTCTCCTTGAAAACCCACTTGCACCCTACGGGTTTTACGCCTTCGGGTGGAGCGACTAAGGTCCATACCTCATTGTCGTACATAGATTGCATCTCAGCCTTCATGGCTTCAACCCATTTCTCAGAGTTGGGGTCCACGATGGCCTCTTGATAGGTGGTAGGCTCACCACGCTCCATGAGCAACACATCCTTGTTTTCAGTCACCAGAAATCCATATCTCTCAGGCTGAAAACGTGTCCTATCAAACCTTCATGGTTCTTGTTGTTGGGAATTCAGGGGCGCCTAAACGCAGCGGAAGCAAAACATAGAATAAAACTTTAAAACATAAAACACGCAAGGGCCTAGAATTCCCGAACGGATCCGCTAGCTGAATTTAAAAGTTTTAGATAGTGGTGTACCTCACGAGTTTCAATCGGTTTTGTTGTACGGGGCGTATCCTAGAAGTCCACGTGACACGTCCTTCCTCCACCAGTGATCCACACGAACAGTTTTGGAGATGCCTAGGTGCTAGCCTCCTTCACTTCTCCAAGTGAATCAGGGACCTTTATCTACGGTGTTCTTTAACTCAAGAACTCTTCTTGAATTCTCCAAGAACTATATGGCGCCTTGATCAAGAATCCAATTCTTGATCTTACACAACCTTGTCACACAAACTCTAAACTATCCTAACTTGTCACCATGCGCCTCTCCCCTTTAATTTTGTTGGAATTTAATAAATTAAAATAACTATCCTAACTCTTAGGAAGTTATAACTAACTTGTTATTTTCCAACAATATTGATTTAAAGTATTACTTTAATATCTTTAACTCAATCCTTTTGAATCTTGAATTCTAGTTTATTGAATTAAAATATTACACTAATATCTTTAATCCAATTAACCCTAGAATTCGAACTTCCCTATAATTATTGAATTAAAATATTACCTTAATATTTTTAATTCAATCATTTGAAATCTAGATCAAATCTTTTGAATTTCAAATTCAAGCCATGATTTTAATTAATAAAACATTTTTATTAATTAAATTCCCTTTGCATATATATGAGGCGCCAACCTCCTCCTATTTATCCCNAAACGACTTAACCTTAGTACCACCTTGTCCTGATCCCTTTTTGTCCTACGATATTTTGGTCATGGATTAGGCATGGGAAGGTCATCCAAAATCCAAACCTCAACTTTCTGGATTCCTTGAGTAAGTCCCAATTACCAGTGTGGCCACACATTCCTTGGACAGACTCATCGAGGGGCCCAGTTAAATATCTCCCATCTCTATGAGGGACAAAATTCCATCTAGGTCAACCACATTCCTCAGCACGACAATCAACCAAACCCATACTCAGCCCTTATGGCTTCCCTGACACGGGCAACGTTAGACTAAGCCAAAGTCTGACAACTGCAACGCCGAAATAATCAAGACCTCAGGTCTAAGGGCATCGTGTCAGGTGTACAGGAGAGACCAGCTAATGACTGAAACCCATGCAGAACTCTCCGGGTCGGTCCAGCAATTTGTAACTCCTTACACAATTGCACCATGAGTCTCGTCCCAGCATCTAGTGCATGCATCTCTATGCACCGAGGTCAGGCTGGTCTTAGTTCATTTCAAATTCCCACTTGAATGAGCGACCAGGGACAGTTTAGATTAATTATCTCATAATTAATCATGGACTGTTATCATAGTAAACATGCTAATAATATGATAACCATTAATTTATCTCCATAAATTAATTAATATGTTCCAAACATATTTATAAAATGATTGGCCCTAGGGCACAATCTCCATCAAACTCCCACTTGCACTAGGTACAATCATTAATCAAACTGTTCCTACTCCTAGGAACATCCATTAATGTGTCTAATTCCCACTTGACGTTACATGAAACTCATGTAAAACCTGTGCTGGGGTTTCACAAGAGGATTGGCAAAATATCCTCGACTGCTACTTTTCATATCTTAATATGACCATCTCCAGGTGATCATGTCC
This sequence comes from Chamaecrista fasciculata, assembly GCA_003254925.1. Taxonomy (NCBI): domain Eukaryota; kingdom Viridiplantae; phylum Streptophyta; class Magnoliopsida; order Fabales; family Fabaceae; genus Chamaecrista; species Chamaecrista fasciculata. The sequence goes on along the minus strand of QANZ01054443.1, from coordinate 12,283 downwards.
TAGTATATCACTGTCTGAATATCAGTGGGGAACCCCTTCTCGCTTAGGTGTCTTTCCTGTGTCTCTACAGGGTGACCACCATGTTGGGAAATCACTAGGCACACAACGCAGCGGAAACAGGCATAAATTTAAAAATTTAAACAAAACAGGCGCATAGTGATTTCTTCCCAAGGATCCGCTATATGGATCTGTATCAGTAAAAGGACCATAGATTTACCCAAATCAATCGGCGACTTTTGTGTCTACGATGCTGAGGAGTCCACTCCAAGTGTGCTCCCTCCGCCGGTGATCCACACGAACAGTTTTGGAGATGCCTAGGTGCTAGCCTCCTTCACTTCTCCAAGTGAACCAGGGACCTTATCTACGGTGTTCTTGAATTCAAGAACAATTCTTGAATTCCCAAGAACAGATGGCGCCTATGACCAAGAATCAAATTCTTGATCTCACACAACCTTGTCACAAACCCTAAAACTCCTTTTAGGTTTGCGCCACTATCTCTCTCTAGGAAACTAGGGTTGTGCTTTCTCTCTTTCTTCACCAAGACTCAAAAACGATTTTTGCTCTTGTGAATTAGCTAAGAAAAGTCGAAATTTCCAAGTGTACATGAGGCCTTATAAAAGTTGACTTTAGCTATGTATATATAGGGTTTGTGGAGTTTGATAATTATAATTAGGGAATCCCTAAATTATAGGATTATCAAATTATTAAATTATGAGATTACAATAATATCATAATTTTAGGACTTGAATTCCTAATTATAATATTACCTTAATATTATAATTTGAATTCAAATTCAATCTTGGAGAATCAAATTGGAAGATCAAATCTTCCCAAAAGATACTCACCCCATGCGCCAAGTCCTACCCCTTTTTGTTGGAATTTAATAAATCAAAATAACAATCCTAACTTTTAGGAAGTTATAACTAATTTGTTATTTTCCAACAATATTGATTTAAGATATTACCATAATATCTTTAGTCAATCTTTTAAATCTTGAATTTTAGTCTTTATTGAATTAAAATATTACACTAATATTTAAATTCAAACTAGACCTAAAATTCGACTTCCACATATATATATATATTATTGAATTAAAATATTACCTTAATATATTTAATTCAATCATTTGAAATCTAGATCAAATCTATTTGAATTTCAAATCTCAAGCCATGACTTTTAATTAATAAAACATTTCTATTAATTAAAATAGGCCCATATAAGAGGCGCCAACCTCAACCCCATTTATCCTAATATTAGTGAATTTAATAAATCAATAATTTCCTAACTTTTAGGAAACTTATTCAATTTATTTATTCCTAATATTATAAATAGGAATATAATTGTAAATAGCATAATCCAATTATCTATTTAACAATTATTATATATATATATATATTTAAATTTGTCCCACAAATCTAAATATCATATATCTGTAGATATTTATTTAAGACAATATTTCATGTCCCAAGACAGTCAATTATGTCTTAAACGGTGTCACCTATGTGACCCACGAATTAACCCTAATTCGTGTCCCGATGTGGCATCTTGATCCTGCTCGTGTGTGGCCCAGCAGGCCCCACGTGAAGTTGGCAGCAAGTCATCTCTATGACTTACAAGTCGAGAGCGGACTCTAGCAAGCCATCACGACTACCCAAAACACGTGAGTTATCGTTTATCGCCGAAACGACTTAACCTCAGTACCACCTTGTCTAGATCCCTTTCTGTCCTACGATATTTTGCTCATGGATTAGGCATGGGAAAGTCATCCAAAATCCAAACCTCAACTTTCTCGATTCCTTGAGTAAGTCCCAATTTCTAGTGTGGCCACACTTTCCTTAGACAGACTCATCGTGGGGCCCAGTTTAATATCTCCCATCTATATGAGGGACAAAATTCCATCTTGGTCAACCACATTCCTCAGCACGGTAATCAACCAAACCCGTACTCAGCCCTTATGGCTACCCTGCTACGGGTAACGTTAGACTAAGCCAAAGTTTGACAACTACAACGCCGGAATGATGAAGACCTCAAGTCTAAGGGCATCGTGATAGGTGTACAGGAGAGACTAGCTAATGACTGAAACCCATGCAGGACTCTCCGGGTCGGTCCAGCAACTCGTAACCCCTTACATAATTGCACCATGACTCTCGTACCATCATCTAGTGCATGCGTCTCTATGCACCGAGGTCATGCTGGTCTTGGTTCATTTCAAGTTCCCACTTGAATGAGCAACCAGGGACAGTTTAGATTAATTATCCTATAATTAATCACGGACTGTTATCATAGTAAACATGCTAATAATATGATAACCATTAATTTATCTCTATAAATTAATTAATATGTTCACAACATATTTATAAAATGATTGGCTCTAGGGCACAATCTCCATCAAACTCCCACTTGCACTAGGTGCAATCATTAATCAAACTGTTCCTACACTAGGAACATCCATTAATGTGTCTAATTCCCATTTGACATTACATAATACTTATGTAAGACCTGTGCTGGGGTTTCTTTAGAGGATTAGCAAAACATCCTTGACTGCTACCCTTTCATATCTTGATATCACCATCTCTAGGTGATCTTGTCCGAGTGCGTATCACTGTCGGAACATCGATGGGGAACTCCTTCCCATTTGGTGTCTTCCTGTCTATACAGGGTGACCACCAAGTGTACCTCAAACACTAGTTTTACAGTCTGCGTCTCCACGCGACTAACCCATTCTTTGTAGAGCCAGTAATTGTAATCTGTTTGGAACCTTTCCAACTTACGATTGCTATGTTCAAGGAATACACATTTCATCACTGCGATTAATCTTGGTTGTCTTGAATAATGGGCTTCTGTGTAACCACTTTACACATTAATTCTACCATAAACCAAGAACTTGTCCTTAGTACTTCTTAAGTACTCAAGGACCTCAATGATAGCTTTCAGTGAACCTCAACAGGGTCACAACTCATCATTTATAGGGCAAACATCATATTGAGTCTAGTACAGCATGATGGATCCTATTGCCGAAGCATAAGGGATGCCACTCATGTGTCCTTGCTCCTCACGTGTCTCAGGAAACACTGATTCTAGTCAAGGACCAAAACTTGATTCATCGGCATGAATCTCTTCTTGAAATCTCGCATACTGAACTCCTTCAGTATCTTATCCAAGAACGTACGTTGACTCAATTCAAGAAGTCTCCAAGATCTATCACCATAGATCTTTATGCGTAGAGTATAGGCCACTTCCCTTAATTCCTTCATCGAGAGTGATTTACTCATCTAAGATTCACAATCCTTAAGATAGTAATGTCACTTTCGACTAGCAATATGTCAACGACATATGGCACCAAGAATTCAATCGTGCTCCCACTAACCTTCTTGTAAACACAGGATTTATCAAGGTTTTGCAAGAAGCCAAACCCTTTTGACTTCTTTATCAAAACAGTGACCAAAGATCCCTATCTTTGAAACTGAGAACGTGTTCTATCAGAACTTTGTTGTCCTTATGTTTTAGAGGAGCTTCCACAACACCTTGCGGATCTTCCCTAGTTTTCGTCTGCGCCTCTCAAGTGCCTTGTGGATCTTGAACCCTTTCAAGATTCATCTTACTCCCACTGTTTCTTTTGGAAACAAGAATCCCCTCTTTTAAAGGTATTCACCTCTGACTACAAACCCTTTGTAATCAGGTGGGTAGTTGACTTGATATCCTTTCAAGGGTATCCCACAAACACATACTTGAGGGTTTTGTAGACAGTTTATCATCTGCCCTTGGCTTATCATAAACTTGACGTCCTCTAAATTGAGACAAAACACTTATGGGACTCTTCCCATACCATATCTTATATGGCGTCTCTTAGACGAAACGGTTAAGTGTGAAGTTAGCAGCTTCTAGAGCACACCCTTTAAAGGATGACAGAAGATCAATTTGACTCCTCATAGATCGAACCTTATCCAATAGGGTTTGATACCTTTTCTCAAAACTCCATCTACTATGGGGTTTTAGAAAGAGCAAGTTGTGAGACTATCTCACAGCTTCTGAGATGATTAATAATGTCTTGACTCAAATGCTCTTCCTCTCGATCGAATCGAAGAAATTTGATTTTCTTGTCAAGTTAGTTCTCTACTTCACTTTGAAATCTCTATTTCAAAAGACTCTGACTTGTGTTTCAAAAGGTAGCCGTAGATCTAGCCTTTTGAAGTAGTTAGTAAGAGCTATTACCTTTAGCTTAGATACTTATGGGTCCACATACATCAATTATGTATGATCCCCAAAGTTTAGACATTCTATTACTGCGGTCAGTAGGGGAATGCCTCTTGTCATCTTTCCATTTTAAACAAGACTTGCAAGCATCATATGATTCCAAATCATGTGAGCTTTTAGAAGTTCATCTATATGAAGCTTCTCAAGGCGTTTCTCGTTTGTATGGTCAAAACGACAATTGCCAAAAGTGTACAGGATTAGATTCGCTAATCTGAATCTCTTTTGTATCAATGTTATAAATATTGTTATTGTTTCTAGTTTAAGACATAATGATTATCTTTGCAAATCACATAAGCAAATAAACATTACTTTATTAAAATAGAAACTACTCTTTAATGTTTACACATAAAATCTTCCTTATCCACATAAGGAGAAAACAATGTTTAAACTTAAAGAATAACAATAAACTAGCCCGAAAGGGGCAATCCAAGCTTTCATGTTCCTTTAGCAGCAACGGAAGCAACGCTTGCTCCACTGTCCACTTCTAGGTCCATATCGCTTTCGTCCTTGTTTTCTACCGTCTCAGAAGACCCTGCACATCAAATGTGAGAACCACATGTCGTATCCAATACTTAAGTGGTTTAAGTAGAAAAAGAACGTTTATAACAAAGATACCTGAAGTAGAGGGCATAACGCACTTCTTCTTCTTTTGATCTTCCCAGTAGTATTTGCACTTTCTCATCGTATGTCCTGACACTTGACAGAAAGAACAGAATACTTCCTCTGAGGGCTTTGCCTCCTTGGCAGGTGATTGATGAGGGTCATCCTCTGGCTTGGTCTCACCATCCAGCTCGATTCCCTTTCTCTTTCTTTTGCCCTTCAATTTCCTTTCCCTTTTCTGAATCATGGATGCCTCAACAGACTTGAGCATCCCATGTAGCTCAGAAACTGATTTCTCTGTTACTCTCCTATAGAAGCTTTTGACAAACGAGTGATAGCTCTTAGGCAGTGAGCATAGGATTATACCTGTGGCAAACTCTGGTGGAACAGGGAATACTAGCATATCAAGATGATCTATATACCCTCTCATCTTTATGACATGGTAATTAACAGATTCACCTTCAGCCATATTGCAAGACAGAAGAGCCTTAGTGGTCTCATATCTATCCTGTCTGATCTGGTAACGGAACATTTCCTTGAGACGTGTCATCATCTCATATGACATCAATGTATCCAAGCCCTCATGCAGCTCAAGAATCATTGTGTCCACCATCAGACAAGAGACCTCCAGCGAGTCGTCGAAGTGCTTCTCATAAGCCCTCCACTCAGCCCCTGGAGCGCCCTTGGCAGGCTCTTTAGGGATAGGTTTGTCCAGAACATATAGTCTCCTCTCATGGGTGAGAACAATTTTCAGATTACGAAACCATTCGAGGAAATTTATTCTAGTCAGTTTATCCTTCTCAAGGATAGGTCGCAGTGAAAAAGTTGAACTATCAATTGTCATTTGATTCTACAATTTAAAGATATGAATTTTAATTAGCATCATACATATCCACTATTTTATAAAACCCAGTAAAATTTATTATCAGTGGCTAAGACCCATATTTCACCAAAATTTACCGTCTCGAAGGGCGATCATGCACCTTTTGGCTATTTAGGTAGGTAACTCTTTACCAATCACATCCTATGTGACTCTTAGATCTTTATGGGACTGTATCATCATATGATACATTTTATGGCATGTTTATCCCATCTAATGCCTTGAGGTCCAAAAACGTTTTGATAACCCCATTAAGTCACACAATAAAACTTGTGAATGGCTAGGCCCAAAACAACGAGGCCGAAGCCCAACCCCCATATCATCAAGGTCTACTAAACACGTGTCGCGGAGGGCGATCACCGCATCTAGCAAACCAAGACTTCAACTAGGCGTCGCGTTGAATCTCCCATTCACCCGTGTGTCCTCAAGGTCAAGATAGATACGTGTCGCGGAGGGCGATCACCGTTCTATGATGAACAAGATTTTCACAGGGTGTTTTATTGACGGCATTAAAACTTAAGATTTTCTAAAAGGGTTTAATATTTTAAAAAAAAATTGTTCCGTTCTATAGTTTAATTTCAAAACTCCTTTTAAAATTAAATGAGTCATGCCACATGTTTATTTCCCCATGTATCACATACATATAAACATGTGCACGGATCTTGCATCATATGCAAAATCCCACCCTCGTATCGTATGCGTGGTTGTAGCGTATAAAAGTGTAAATAGCATGTTAAAATCGCGTCCTAAACATACATCTAGCGCTTTGTATCACATACAAACTAAATGTAAAGCAAACATATACCGTGTTTAGATATGGCCCATCTATCCTAACAATTCTCCCAAGCCAATGAGAGAATTTTTCTAAAAAGAAAAGCAAAATTACAAGAGAGTAAACCCCAGTTACATTGAGGTATATACTGAAAAGTTAAATTACATCGGATAGAGGGAGACGACACGCAGGCCGTATACACCAAAAACCTAGAGCCATATCCAACACCACACAATTACATATACGAACAATTCATACAATTATGTCAAACACGGTATAGCAAAAACACATTGTTGGGAAATTGCCATGCACACAACGCAGTGGAACGGGATATAAAATTAAAATTTTAAACCAAAAACAAGGCACATAGCGATTTCTTTCTCAATAGATCCGCTATATGGATCTGTATCGGTATAAGGACAAGAATTTACCCAAATCGATCGGCTGTTCTTTGTGTTTACGAATATGAGGAGTCCACTCCGAGTGTGCTCCCTCCACCAGTGATCCACACGAACAGTTTGGTAGATGCCTAGGTGCTAGCCTCTTCCACTTCTCCAAGTGCACCGGGAGCCTTATCTACGGTGTTCTTGGATTCAAGAACACTTCTCGAGTTCCAAGATTGTATGGCGCCTATGATCAAGAATTCTTATTCTTGATCTCACACAACCTTGACACGTAAACCCTAAAACCCTTTTAGGTTTATGCGCCACTTTCTCTCTCTAGAAACTAGGTTTGTGTTTTTCTCTCACAATCTTTCACCAAGACTCAAAACAATTTTGCTCTTGTGAAAATTGCTAGCTAAAGTCGAAATTCCCAAGGTATGAGAGAGCTATATCAAAGTCGACTTATGCTCCTTTTTATATATAGGGTTTGAGGTTTTATAATTATAATTATGGTTTCCCAAAATTATATGATTATCAAATTATTAAATTATGAAATTACACTAATATCATAATTTTAGGACTTGAATTCCTAATTATAATATTACCTTAATATTATAATTTGGATCCAAATGCAATCTTGGAGAATCAATTTGGAAGATCAAATCTTCCCAAAA
>QANZ01054434.1:0-21389 GCA_003254925.1 Chamaecrista fasciculata | reverse complement strand
AAAGATATAGGATTTGAATTAAAAGATATTAAGGTAATTCTTTTATTCAAAATTGTTAGGAATTAGTTATAACTACCCAAGGAGTTTGGGTTGTTATAAAATTCCTCCAAACCTACATGAGAATTTCGCCTAGCTCCTTTCTTGGGGTACAAGATTTGATCTTGCATTTTAGAGTTTAGGATAAGGCAAAAGTCAAATTTTATATATAGATATTAGAGTAATATTTAAATTGTAAAATCAAAATCTCATGACTCATTCCAACCAATAGAATTTGAGCAAATTAAGATTTGATCTCAAGATTTGATCTTGGATAGTCAAATTCGAATTGGGCCTTTTAATTTTGAATTATAATATTAAGTTTAATATTATAAATCAAAAGATATATTGAGATATCTTAGGATATCCAATATCTTAGAGATATCCTAATTGGATTAGGATTCCCTAAAACTAGGAATGAGAACACTATAAATAGAGGCACCAGGCGCCTATCTGAACACAACTCACAACACAGATCAATTCTTGGTCAGACCAAGAATTTCGCCTAGAGCACCTATTGAAAGTGAAAAATCGCCTAGTCCTAATATTATGAGAGTGAGTCGATTTTCTTGAAGAAAGAGAATTGGACCTGCACTTGATAATATTAGTACTTTCCCAATCAGTCTTGATAATCAAGAACAGTTCTTGATTATTCAAGAATCATAGATAGAGTTCCCGTATTCACTTGGGAAGAAGTGAAGGAGGCTAGCACCTAGGCATCTGCCAAACTGCTCGTGTGGATCACCGGTAGAGGAAGGACACTCAGTGGACTTCTCAAATTCGCGAACACGATAAGTCACCGATTGAAACTAGGTAAACATCCCTTTTCTTATCTGGTATAAACATAGTTAGTGGATCCTGGAAGGAATCACAGAGTTAGCTTTTAGTTTTATTTGCGTTTTAGTCCAAAAATTTTAATTTTCTTCCGCTGCGCTCCCTCTGTGATTTCCCAACAGAATCAACGAGAAGATATCAAATCGCAAAAGATATTCTTGCGCCGCCATGTGGGCCGCCGGCCCAAAATAGGAATTCTCGCGGCGCAGGACTCTTAGAAGAGTATGACGTCAGCAAGTAAGCTTCAGCGTAACATTGTGTTGCGCCGTCTGTTGAGCCAACGGCTAGGGAAATCTCGGGGCGCAGATTAATCTGAAGCATTAGAGTATATTTTGGACGGCTATGATTCAAGATACAAAGATATAATCGAAATATCACAGATATTTCGGTGTGCCATTATGTTGGGCCGCCGGCGCAGACGACGACCCAAGTCCAAAATCATCCCTTGACTTGCGGACCAAGCACACTACTCAGCACTATAAATAAAGAGCGCCATTCTACGCTCAAGGCATCCCGAGAAACGCCCCAGCACCTCAACTGGTGGCAGAATAGATTAGAGTAGAGTAGCTGTCAATAGGTCTCCTATAATGAGGGCCTAAACGTTCTCATCCTAGAGGAGTATCGTGAAGGAAGCCGGAGTTCATCGTTCTTCATAGTTCAGGAAGTTGTTGTTTAATTATGTTTATTCATTGATTGTTCTTAGATCTAAGTGTTTTATTTCCAAGATACAAGTATATGTTTGGATTGATAGTTCAATACTTTATTAGGGATGAGACCTTGGTATTTCTGGAGTTTACCTCTTTCACGATTAATAAAGTTGCTCTTTTAAGGTTTGCTAAAGAGTGTTCTATCTATGTTAGGAAATATAATTAGGATTGTTCTTATATTTGTTTATTGTTCCGATGTGGCAATAATATATATTACCCCGAAGAGCTTTGACAAATTGCTCATAACCTAGTTTGGCTGAGTGTTCGATTCTAATTCTATATCTTTCACCATTGTTTTTAGTTATATTCGAAGTTTCGATAATATCTTTGAATGTGGTTTGTGACATAATTAAAGTGACACTTCAATCCCATATCTTTATGAACTAGGATGGTAGAATTCATGATTATTCTCTAGGATACCTTTACATTATTGTTCGTTCCTTTTATATATTTGTTCTTATAACTATCTTTATAGCCTCAACTAAGTTCATAGACATTCATATAAATAATAGTTATCTTTAACCACGAAGTTCCGCGAGAGATTCGACCTTGGGTTAGCATCTATACTATATTTTAATAAATATAGTTTATACTTGCGAGGCTCGAGTATAAATTTAATTTGACGTGTTTGACACCTATGACGGGTGTCCGCGATCAAAGTTGGCGCTGTTGCCGGGGAACTTCTAATTAGGGATAACGATTATTATTTGTGTGAATTCTTTGAATTCAGGATTTACATTCATATGGTTTCGTATTAAAAACTGCATTAGATCTAGGATCATATTAGGATTGCATTTGCATCTTGTTTTTGTTATTTTTTTTTTATATTTTCATTTTTATAATTATATATATAATTAAATTCAAAAATTTTAAAATTTTAAACCTTGATTTTGGCAAATTCATTTTCTATTTGAAATTTGAATTGATAGAGTATCTTTTCAATTTGATTTTTGATTGGATCTTTCGGATTAAGATTTTTAAATATTATTAGTAATATTTTTCGTTTTTATATTTATATATATATATATATAAAATTCAAAAATTAAGAATACCTTTTTCTAAATCCTGATTCTAGAAAGACTCTTTCTTTAATATTGATTATTGATTAAATTTTTAGTAGATAACCTTTTTGAATTTGATTCTTGGCTAGATGTTTAGGATAAAAGATTTTATTTTTGAGAAAAAAATAAGTATAAAAATATTTTTAAATTTCAAATCTTGATTCTTTCAAGATTCTTTTAATTTGAGTCTTGATTTGATTTTTCTATTTGATTTCAAGATATGATAATCTTTTCAATTTGATTCTTGATTGAATCTTTAGGATTAGATTTATTTTTATCAAAATATTTAAAAAAAAAAGATTTTAAAAATATTTCAAAATTAATAAATAAATAAATATTTCGAAAATTTTTAAAAATTTTAAAGAAAGATTCTTGTTGATTAATTATTGACTAGATTCTTGAATATTTAAATTCAAAATTTATTTTTAATTTTTTTATTTTAAATTTTCGAAAATAAAAATTTATTTTCAAATTTATTTTATTTAAAAAAAATTGAATTTAAAGTTTGAAATTTAATTTTTAAATATTAAATTCAAAAAAAAAATTTCGAAAAATTTCGAAAATTTTAAATTTAAAAGTTTTAGTTTTAAATCTTAAATAAAATAATAATTCTTATTTATTATTTTCCCAAGTTGTTTTTTTTAAAAAAAAATTCTTTTCTTTTAAGGTGTTTGAGAAATATTAGATGTCTATACGAATTTCTTCTCCAAATGAATATTATAATTATTATAACTCTTCTTCTTATAATGATTATGATTGCTATAATCCTTCTAACTCTTATAATTATAATCATTCTTCTTATAATGATTCTTCTAATTATTGTTCTTCTAGTCAATATTGCTCCCCTAGGTCCGATGGCTACGAAGACCAATATCAAGATCTCGATAGTTTGGATTTTCATTACACAACTCCGAGACCAGGCTGCTCAATGGAAGAGTGGGTCATTGCCATGAAGAAGATGGAGGAAGAATACCTGGCTAGAAACGCAAACATTGATAGAAGGAGACAAGCCCGTGAAGAACGTCAAGCTGCAGAGCACCAACTTGATGCTTTGACAGCAAAACGTGGCAACGACTATGTTGCTCAACCATTTAATAAAGTCTCCTGGCAAAAAGGTATGGAGGAATTATATGAAAGCCATGAGCAGCTAACCAATATCCTCAATGACATGATCTAAAAGAAAAAGGATGCTACCCTGCAATCAAGGACGGTTGAGTATAATGAAAATGACCAAGGTGAAAACACCGATAGCCATCAACAAGATAATCACCAAGTCAAGAGGGTCAACAACATGACGAGGAGGATCATGTGATGCAAGACAATACTACTACTCACATACCTAATATTCTTGCACGCAATGACTCTCCTACTCCCGTACGTTACCTCCTAACTCACCCTGACTTGGAAGTGATTAAATCTTGGTGCGAAGAAAGTACTGAATTGGAGCTTGAGGAAAATCCAACGCTCTATTCCATTACAGACGAGGAATTAGAACTAGGCGAGGAAGATAGTGAAGATGAGGATTGGGATGACACGCAACAACTCAATCCTATTGGACCTAGTGATAATTACGTCAGTTATTGTGACTTGATGGATTACCTCAATCGCAATCATGACCACGACCCCGAAACCACATTTCATAACTATGGTCACGATACAGTACTTGACACATACAACGAGATTATGAAAAAACGAAAAGTCATGGTGTTGGAGCAAGTAGACGAATATCTAGAAGGAGACGAAGAATTAGCCAAGGAAAATTTCAAAGATGGAGGTAACACGGCTGTGATTGATCATATTGTTTTGGTTCTCCTCTTTCCTTTTCTTGTGATGATACAGGTACAATGGAAGATCCCATTACACAAGACGAAATTGGAATCCAAGATTTTGATACTCTTGAATGTGATGAGTTCTTCCTTAATGTCCCCTTGCCCATTTCTAGATGTACTTGTGGGAGTAGCGGGTCTTGTGAGGATTGTCAAGAAATTGATGATTGGCTCACCATGGATCACAACACCTTGGAAGGTGCTGAAGTGTCCCAGGACAAGGTGCTAGACGAAGAAGAAGAATTAAAAGAAGAATCCGAGAATCCACCTTCGCAAGGAATTTGCGAACAACTTGACATAGAGAAGCCTCCTCTCGCTCATATTGATTTTGTTATTCCTAACCCTATTCCCACATTTCCCTCTATTTATGATTATATTTCCTTATGTGGTATAGGTGTGAAGGAAACTATTAAAGAGGAGCACGCTGACCAGAGGGAAGGGAACTTCATACATTCTCTCGAGCGCCGACGGCAAGGTTGTCAAACTCGAGAGTTTAACCAAACTCGCCGAGTTTACCTACGTATGCAGAATAAAATTTACACATATATATCATTTTCTTTAAGTGTAAAATTAAATCAAAATACATTCATAAATCATATTACATACCCATCCCCTAGTCACAAACTCACATTCATCCATTCATAAATCATACATTAACATATTCACATTAACATACCCAAACTCACATTCATACATTCAGACATTCACAAACTCACAACCGATGAAATAACAAAGATAGATTAGGTTTATATTGACACATACCCAGCGACAGCGAGCAGCGACAGCAGTAGGGGAAGGCGTCGAGGGCATCGACAGCGTCGTCGGAAGGCGTCGACGGCGCGGCGAGTTGCAGAAGGCAGAGCAAGTCGAAGAAGGGAGAAAATTTTGAAGGCAAGTCGCAAGAGGCAGAAAAATTTGGGAAATTGTCGAAGATAGATTAGGTTTAGGGTAATTTTAAGTGTGGGCCGGTTATTTTATGCTTGGGTTGGTTTTTTTTTGCTAAATGGGTTGGTTTTATTTGACAAAAACCAAAAAAAATAAAATAAGGGAGTGAACTCGCCGAGTTTACTGCAAACTCGCGAGTTTACCGAGTTTACGAGTTAAAACTCGAGTTTGCTCCGAGTTCACCTCAGGTCCGAGTTTGAGCCGAGTTTACACGATTTTACGGGGTAAACTCGACGAGTTTACGAGTTTACGAGTTAAAACTCGAGTTTGACAACAATGGCCGACGCCTCTTGCCCCTCTGGATTTTCAAAGAGAATTTGAAGTCGGATTAAGCTTCAAGTTGTTTCTTCTTCCCACTTATCTCTTATTCATTATTTTCAATTTTATTTGCGAGATAAGTGTGGGGGAAGAAACAACTCCAATTGGTTAGTTTTTATTGCTTTTAGTACTTTATTTATTTTTTTATTTCGTTTGGTTGACCAAAGTGATTTGATCAGTTTTGATAAGCCCAAGTTATTTTATTGTTTTCAGTTTTTAAACTTTCGTTTTTTTTATGATTTTGTTTTTGTTTCGAGTCATACTCCCTGATCATTATTATATGAACTCTTAAAATAATTTTAATCTCCTCTGGTCTAGAAAAGGGAATTTCTTTCCTTTTTTTAATAGCCCTTTTGAAAATTAATTTATTTTTGCTTTGTTTATTATTTCTTCCTTTTATTTTTAATTCATTGTTCTCTTACATTGAGGATAATATGCAAGCTTTAAAATGTAAGGGAGTGGTAAACTTTGCAAGATCATCTTTTTGGGCTACTTAAAAAAAAAAAAAAATAATAATGGAACATGTGCATTGATCATTAGGTATTGTAATTTTCTTCTAACTATTTCTTGAATTTGATCACCTCAATTGATAGTTTAGCATAAAATGTTTCCTACCCATAAAAAAAATTATTATTTTCCATTATTTTTATAATCTCAACTATTCTCGTTGACAAATTATTTAATATTTTCCCAAATTTAAATTTCCTCTTTTCTTTCCCTTATTTTTATTATTGCCCTTTAACATTGAGGACAATGTGTTCTTCTAAGCGTGGGGGAGAAAGGAGTAAATTCACACTCTTACCTTAGTTCTTTACTCCTATTTGATTCTAACATTGGGGACAATGTTAAGTTTAAGTGTGGGGGAGAGGAGTAAGTTAGAGTAACTTACATTTTGGTTTACCCAAAAATTATTTTCGCCTATTTTTAGTGCTTGATTAAATAATCTACACTTCTATTTTTCACTTTTTGAGTAGAACACAAATAAGTTGAATTTTTAATATGTTTTAAGTCTTGAGTGAACAATTTCATATTCATGATAAGAATTTAGTCTTAGTTGTTTTCTATAGCCTGAGAATAATCTGAGTAATTTCCTAAGTATAGTAGTATTGTTTGATTTTTATAGACCAATTTGAGAGAAATCCAACCTAGTTGGAAGATTAAGCCTAAAATAATAATATACATATCTACTTAGAGAGAAATATTAGTCTCTTAGTTTTGTTTTCTCTATAACGGCAATATAATCAATTAATGGTAATGTGTGCGTACCGCGTTGGCTGTTTAAAATTTATTGCAAATTATGCACATTTACGTGTAGTGAGTAGTGACAGCTAGCTATGTCAGTTAATTTATTCTTATAAAAAATTCATCCAGAAATGGGAAAAAAGACAGTAAAACGCAGGGGAAACAACATACAATGGGAAAGATATTAAAAAGTCATACTCTTGGCTTAATTATTGACCTTAGATATAGATTAGAAGTTTCAAAACATCAGACTAATTATGACATAATTTAGAAAACCTATAAATAAGTGAAAAATTAGTCACTGGACTGCTCTATAAACTATGAGCACCACAGAATGAATTTGACAAAGTTTCCTTCAATTGTAAAATGGCCAAGAAGAGATTTAATTTACAAAACCAATGAGCACCACAGAACCACATTACAGTAGAACCCCAAAAAAACCAACGCTGAAAACTGAGACAGCAGCAAAGCAACATTCACAATTACATGGAGGTAATTAAGAATCATAATATAATATTGAGCTCTAGCTATAAGGATGGGCTATCTTTTTAATTTATATATATATATATATTGCATTCAAGACAAATCATATGTATAAAAAATAGTGCAAGTTTAGTATTTTGTAAAAATTTAAAAACCAAGTTCAAATTTTGCCAAGTTGAAACGATTCTTAAACAAAAAGAGAATCATGAGGGTCTTAACCCAAATTTAATCATATTTTTACATTTATAACTACCGAATACACAATAAATCAAACATAAGAGTAAATTTAATCAAGAGAAGCAAGATTTCCCAAATTGAACCCAATTCAATCATCACCAAACACACAAACAAAAGACTCTAAAACTGAATTGATCAATAAATTAAGATGTTTAATGTAATTTCAAAGCTAAATTATGAACTTGTCAAAGTTTACTTCAATTGTAAAATGGCCAAGAAGAGATTTAATTTACAAAACCAATGAGCACCACATTATAGTAGAACCCCAAAAAAACCAACGTTGTAAACTGAGGCAGCTACCAAAAGGACAGGAAGAAAGCAGAGGAAACAACATACATTTGAAAACTATTAAAAAGTCATATTTTTGGCTTAATTATTGACCTTAGATATAGATTAGAAGTTTCAAAACATCAGACTATTTGTGTCATATTTTAGAAGACCTATAAATTAGTGAAAGAATAGTCAATGGACTGCTCTATAATATATATCCGATTTAAACAACAAAACGAAGAAAATCATGTCAAATATGCATACAAATATATACATATGTATGGGGTTCTAAATGTTGACCAAGACATACATGATTTCAATCCAGCTTTAAAGATTATGACCTGGAGGAGAACTATCTCTCTTTCATTTTACTAATGACAATAACAAATTGTTTTGTATTTTAGTACCAACATTTTTTAAAGAGCGTTTTTTATTAAAAAAAAGAACATAAGAAATTGTATAGATCGTTATGGGGTACCAATACCTTCTATTTAGAAGGGGGTCTCTACTTGCAATTGATATCTCCAGTTTTTTACAAAAAAAAAAAATCATCTAGAAACAGAAAAAAAGACAGCATAACGCAGAGGAAACAACATACATTGAGAAAGATATTAAAAAGTTATATTCTTGGCTTAATTACCGACCTTAGATATAAATTAGAAGATTCAAAACATCAGACTAATTGTGTCATAATTTAGAAAACCTATAAATAAGTGAATAATTAGTCACTGTACTGCTCTATAATATGTATCCAATTACAACAACAAAACAAAGAAGTTCAGGTAAAATATGCATTCATATATATACATACATAGGGGGCCCTAAATATTGACCAAGACATACATGATTTCAATTTAAGTTTCAAGATTCTTGAATTCTTGGCATATAATCCAACCAGCAAAGTCAAACTCATCTTCACCATATATATATACATATGTTCTTTCAAAGTTCTTAAAAACTTACATTGTTACAAGTTTGAGTAAAAAAATAAGACATCAAAAGACGACAGAAATCAAGTAAAACAACATTCAATGGACAATAAATCAAAACCAACTCCAATTCAACACGGAACATTACATCAAGAACTCTTTACTACTTAAAAATTACATCAACAAAGGAAGGAAAAAACTGCAAAATGCATAGCAAACAACATAGAATGTCAAAGTTAACAAAAACACAGAACACATAGATAACAAAATCAAATAATACACAGAAAACACAAACCAAGAAGGCCCAAAGGGAAATTAGAAGACTAACCAGAGCCTATAATGGAGCCTTCGGACGAGCGGACAGAAAATGTAGGCTTGTTGAAAAAGTTGAGGAATGAAAGAGAAGGAATA
This sequence comes from Chamaecrista fasciculata, assembly GCA_003254925.1. Taxonomy (NCBI): domain Eukaryota; kingdom Viridiplantae; phylum Streptophyta; class Magnoliopsida; order Fabales; family Fabaceae; genus Chamaecrista; species Chamaecrista fasciculata. The sequence continues at coordinate 12,090 of QANZ01054434.1, read as the reverse complement.
GAGAAGAATGGAAAAAGGAGCAATATGCAAACTAAAGCAGTTAATAACTAAAAATTGTAACCGTTCTACTCACCCTTTTGAGCGAATGGAAGTGAGACGTTGGACCGAAATGGCGTCTTTCTTAGGTAACCATTCGGAGACTGGAGTGAGATGGAAAAGACCAAAATGCCCATAACGACTTGCAAGAAGCAATAACGAACGGGAAAAAAACAAAGACAAGGCAACGCAATTCTTGAGATGAAATGCAGCAAAAAGCAGCCGGAATTAGAACAACGGAATTAAGGAAACAGGGAACAGATTGGAATGAAAGTGGTGTTGGGGAATTCGGAGGCGCCTAAACGCAGCGGAAGCAAAACATAAAATAAAACTTTAAAACTAAAACGCGCAAGGGCCTAGAATTCCCGAACGGATCCGTTAGCTGAATTTAAAACTTTTAGATAGTGGTATACCTCACGAGTTTCAATCGGTTTGGTTGTACGGGGCGTGTCCTAGAAGTCCACGTGATGCGTCCTTCCTCCGCCGGTGATCCACACGAACAGTTTTGGAGATGCCTAGGTGCTAGCCTCCTTCACTTCTCCAAGTGAATCAGGGACCTTTATCTACGGTGTTCTTTAATTCAAGAACTCTTCTTGAATTCTCCAAGAACAATGTGGCGCCTTGATCAAGAATCCAATTCTTGATCCGACACAACCTTGTCACACAAAACTAAACTCCTTTAGAGTTGTGCGCCACTTTCTCTCACTAGAAACTAGGTTGCGATTTTCTCTCCTCTCACCAAGAGCAAAAATCGAATTTTTCTCTCTTGAGAAGAACTAGGCTGAACTCGATTTTCTAAGTGTGCATGGCCTCTCCAATTTCAACTTGGCTTCCTTATATATAGGGTTTGGAGACTTTGATAATTATAATTAGGGAATCCCTAAATTATAGGATTATCAATTTATAAAATTATGAGATCTCTATATCATAATCTTATGACTTGAATTCCTAATTAAAATATTACCTTAATATTTTAATTTGAATTCAAATTGCAATCTTGGAGAATCAAATTGGAAGATCAAATCTCCCAAGATATTCCCAAGCCATGCGCCTCCCCTCTTCAAATTTTGTTGGATTTTAATAAATTAAAATAACAATCCTAACTCTTAGGAAGTTATAACTAACTTGTTATTTTCCAACAATATTGATTTAAAGTATTACCTTAATATTTTTTAATTCAATCATTTGAAATCTAGATCAAATCTTTGAATTCAAATTTAAGCCATGATTTTAATTAATAAAACATTTTTATTAATTAAATTCCCTTTACATATATGAGGCGCCAACCTCATCCTATTTCTCCCAATATTAGTGAATTTAATAAATCAATAATTTCCTAACTCTTAGGAACCTTATCCAATTTATTATTCACTAATATTATAAATAGGAATATAATTGTAAATAGACTAATCCAATTATCTATTTCACAATTATCATATATTTAAATTTGTCCCACAAATCTAAATATCACATCTGTAGATATATATTTAAGACAAGACTTCATGTCCCAATACAATCAATTATGTCTTAAACGGTGTCAGCAATGTGACCCACGAATTAACCCTAACTCGTGTCCCAGCTTGGCATCTGGTTCCTGCTCGTGTGTGACCCAGCAGGCCCCACGTAAAGTTGGCAGCAAGTCATCTCCATGACTCACAAGTCGAGAGCGGACTCTAGCAAGCCATCACGACTACCCAAAACACGTGAGTTATCGTTTAACCCTGAAACGACTTAACCTTAGTACCACCTTGTCTCGATCCCTTTTTGTCCTACGATATTTTGGTCATGGGTTAGGCACGGGAAAGTCATCCATAATCCAAACCTCAACTTTCTCGATTCCTTAAGTAAGTCCCATTTACTAGTGTGGCCACACATTCCTTGGACAGACTCATCGAGGGGCCCAGTTAAATATCTCCCAACTCCATGAGGGACAAAATTCCATCTTGGTCAACCACATTCCTCAGCACGGCAATCAACCAAACCCGTACTCAGCCCTTATGGCTACCCTGTTACGGGTAACGTTAGACTAAGCCAAAGTTTGACAACTGCAACGCCGGAATAATCAAGACCTCAGGTCTAAGGGCATCATGACAGGTGTACAGGAGAGACTAGCAAATGACTGAAACCCATGCAGAACTCTCCGGGTCGGTCCAGCAATTTGTAACTCCTTACACAATTGCACCATGACTCTCGTCCCAGCATCTAGTGCATGCATCTCTATGCACCGAGGTCAGGTTGGTCTTAGTTCATTTCAAGTTCCCACTTAAATGAGCGACCAGGGACAGTTTAGATTAATTATCTCATAATTAACCAAGGACTGTTATCATAGTAAACATGCTAATAATATGATAACCATTAATTTATCTCCATAAATTAATTAATATGTTCCAAACATATTTATAAAATGATTGGCCTTAGGGCACAATCTCCATCAAGTGGAATAGATGAAGATGAAGATGAAGGGGAAGAAGTGGGAAACTAGGGAGCAACAAACCGAAAACGGAGAAATTGAACAGCCAACTAATTGGAGTAGTCATTAGAAAGAAGAAGAGGAATAGCTGAAGAACAAACGAGGGAAACAAAAACACAGATGGAGATAAAAAAGAGGAAGGCAATAAGAGTAGCAAGAAGGCTATTTGAAGTAGCTATGGAAACAAAATCGCAGATTGTGAGACAGGGGACATCAAAATCGCAGATACAAAAGCAGAGATTGAGATTGGAAACAAAATTGCAGATTGTGAGATAGGGGCAACAAAATCGCGGATACATAATTGGAGATTGAGATAGGGTGAAACAAAAGCACAGATTGAGATGTGGAGAAAAGAAGCATGTGCAGGATAGAGCATTTAGGTTAATTGGCAATTAGGATAATTGGCTAAGGGTAATTTAGGAAAAGAAAGTTGACACCAACTTGTATTTTTAAGTAGTAAAGATTTGTTGTTATTTGATTTTTTTCAGACTAATACTCAATCTCATTTAACCACTATAAATGAGGATGAGGAAACTAAAAGTGGATCAAGTCATTCAGAAGGCCATAATGTTGAAGGGGAGTCATCTAAAAGACAAAAAAAGAGAAAAGGCATTAAGCTATCAAAATCAAGAAAAAGGAAGTGCAAAGAGAAAGATGACGAACCAAAACAAAGACCTTCCCAACCATCTTCATGGGTATGGAATCACTTCACTAAAGTAAAAAATTGTGATCCAAAATTGCCTAGGGCTTCATGTAATTGGTGTGGCAAACATATGCATGTCATAATAAAAATAATGGGACTAGTTCTATGGCTAATCATTTAAATCATCAGTGTAAAAGATATCATAGAGAGTCATGTGACCCAAGCCAGAAAGCATTATCATTTCAGCCTATAAAGATGGACAATGGGGAGGCCAAGGGTGGAAATCTAACTGCTGTTACTTTTGATCTAAATGCATGTAGGCAAGCTCTGGCTAGAATGATAATTGTCGATGAATTACCTTTTAAGCATATTCAGGGAGAGGGATTTCGCTATTTTTTGAATTTAGTACAACCATTGTTTACACTTTCGTCTCGCATTAAAAAAATTGGATGTTCCTACAAGGTGGAATTTGAATTTTTTTTAATGCTTAAAAGTGTTGTAAAGTTCGAGAAGGCATTTTCAAGGTATGAGAAGCAAGATGCACAATATGTGCTTCAGCATATGGGAGAGGGAAAGTTGGGCACACCAACAAAGGAAGATTCCGCAAGGGTTTTTCTTCTATTTTTGAAAGTTTTTTATGATGTGACTAATGTCGTATCTGGTTCTTTGTTTGTGACTTCTTCCAAGTATTTTCATGAGTATTGTCTTATTTTGAAACATTGAAAGGTTGGTGTGAAAGTAATGATGAAAGTTTGAGAAGGATGGCTGTGAAAATGAAGGAAAAACATGACAAATATTGGGGAGATATTCAAAATTTCAACATAATGATGTTTATAGTTGTTGTGCTTGATCCTTGTTACAAATTAAAGTTGGTGGATTGGAGTTTTCAGAAGTTTCATGATTTCACAGTTGCTGAAGCACAGATGAAGGTTTTAGTGAATCATCTCAAACTAAAAGTAAGACTCAAAATGCAAAAGAGGAAGGTGATAAGGACGTGATTGATATGGAGTTTGACCAAGACATGGCTAAAGAAAGTAACCTAGAAAACAAGACTGAGGTGGAAAAATACTTGTTTGAGCCTAGGGAAAACTCAATTTTTAGTTCGACATTTTGAATTGGTGGAAGTTCAATTCCACTAAATTTTCAATTTTGGCATTGATACCAAGAGATGTGTTAGCCATGCCTATCTCAACAATTGCTTCTGAATCAACCTTTAGTATTGGGGGGAAGAGTAATTGATACATATAGAAGCTCGCTAACTCCAAATACTGTTGAGGCTCTCATTTGTGCTCAAAATTGGTTTCGATTCAAGCCATTAAATATGGAAGTAGAAGAACTTGCAGAAGACATTGGAAAGCTTCAATTGGGTAATTTATTATATTTTGCTTTAGTGTGATAATATTCAATAATAATTGTAGTATTCAATAAGCATTATATTTTTAATAATTTCTGATTACTTCTTATTTTATGATTTTAGGCATTGGCACGAGCACCAACACATCTGGAAAAGGAAAAAACATTATTCAGTAATTTAAATTGATCTTGATGAGAGGTTAGTGTGGAATCTCAATTTTGAATAGCTATTGAGAGGTTACTTAAAGCCTAAAGGTTCTTTATGTAATTCTGAAGTAGAAAAGATGGGCTTATAGTATCATATTATTATGGGATAAAAGGGATTATAATGAATTTATGGTATAAGTTTCCAAATTACAAAGTCTTTGCTTTTATGTATATAATTTCAGAATAACTATTGAACATGAAAGTTTTCTGTTAGTTAAATTTTCATGAAGTTTCATTTTATGTAGGCTAAGTGGAATGGAGATTTATGTAAAGGATTGGAAGTTTTCAAGAATGAAGCTATTTGGATTGTAATTTATTGAGAGTCAGTTGCTGGAGATTTTTAAGAGTTTGGAACTAAAAGAACTTGCAAGTTCTTTTAGTGATTTTGATTGTTCAAGGCTCAATTTTCGTTGTACAAATTTATATTTCAGTTTTTGGTGAGTACTTTTTTTTTTTGTTATATGTCATAACTCAATGAACGTCGTGCTGCCAGTTGCTTAACACCCTCATTTCAAATGTTGGCATATGTGGAAGAAAGTCATTCCCAACAAAGAAGCATTGAAAAACAAAATCATCCACTATACGTTAAAAGTCAATCTCAATTCTCAAAAGGTGGGTTTGGTATATCCAATTCACATTGCAAATATTCCTACAGCACCCAGATGTTAAGAAACTGGACTTTTTCTTATATTAAATTATAATAATTAAAGGTCAAAATGCCCAAACCAAACTGCTAAAACCGCCATTATATTGGTTTGGTTTTATTTTATTTTTTTTCAAATCAAACGGTTTGCGTTTTCTCTAAACCAATGCGAGCGGTTCGGTTTGAAAAATCATTTAAACTGCCCAAACCACCCAACGAACACCCCTAAATTTTCTTTTTCTTTTCTTGATTGGTTGACACGGAAACTCATGCTTAAGCTAGTTGTCACTTACTATCTGATACCACTTATCTTAACTTACATATATATATACTTACAATCACAATCAGAAAGCATAAACATAAGGGTAAATCGTAGAACTAAGTTAGCATCTCATATATATAAAACTTGTCATACATAAGTCTTGGCCTGACCAACCGTGGGTTCAAGCCATATGTTCTCCCATACATATACATGTATATATGGTCATGAATTGCTACCCTGCCTGAACATTCGCGTATACATACAAAATATTAAGCAATGGGGCTCCGCCCCGACATACATACAAAAACGGTTCCAACATATCATAGTCTCAGGCAATGACCTACTAGGTAACTACATTATACTTATGCTTCAAGCAGATTTACGAGTGGACAGTGGACGTGTGGGAACTGCGGAAGTAGGTTTTGATTTAGTGGAACATGGTGGAGTACGTCAGGCAGCCTCGGGAACTCCCAGCTCAGGTGCGAAGATCAGCTTCAGGTCGCTGGTGACCGTCAGTATCCCCAGCGGAGGCACAAATCATCTTTGCAATCATCTTTCTTCCTTGCATTTAAGCCCTTTTATCTTTGCAATTAAGTCTATAAAGTCCCAACTCCTCATTTTCGGATCCATCTATCATCTGGTACCATCAGAAACACATCATTTCTCATTCATTTGACCTTTTTGAAGGTCGGGATGTTTCAAATTCCGCTTAACTGATATATTTGACTTTAGAAGTTGGGATGTCACATCATTACTGCAAGTGTATATGTAATCAAAACAAACATATATAGGGTTTCCTTTGGGCCAATCATATATTTGTACCAACTAAGTTACATATACAAAACTTTTTATATTTTGAGAATGAATTAATCTCCACAATAGAAGTTACTTTGGCAACTTATTTGCTTCAAATAATTCATCTCAAAATAGATATACCAATATTTTAAAATTAGATTCCCCAAAACTAAATTTCCAACATACAACACATCTCAAATGAAATTCTATGTGTGTTACATCAATCATATATATATACATAGCCTTATGTTCAATAACATTTATATAATATATATATATATATATAACTCGAACCAAAGCCAAAACGGAATAAAACAATATTGGAATTCTGGAATTCTGAAGCCGAGTCGCACATGAAAGCCAAAAACCATATATATATATATATATGTATATATATGCATTGAGCCAAAACCAAAACAAAACCCAAAGTTGAAACAAGTTCAATCCCATGCGCAAAATAACTGAAACCCAAAACCCACTGAATTTAAATTCAACCAAATTAATCCACAAGCATGATATCCTTCCACCAAATTCTAGTATGCATACGACAATCAAAGGGTCACATAATAACCATATACATATATATATTATAGTTTACAATAATCGAGACAAAACTATTCAACTTATTAGATGTCTTTGAAACCAAACCAAAAACTTAACACCCAGATTACACAAAATGCAACAAGTTATATATGTGTTTCTTGAATGCACCCATTCAAACCAAAAGCACCAAATCAATAAATAAATGTGAAGAAGCACATGATTTAAAAGTGAAACCCACAGTATGCGTACATTATTGACCCAAGCAATATGCATATGTGATATGTAGAATTGCATCCCATCGCAAGTCGCAAAAGAACAAAAAACCGATAACCCAAAATATCAAGTCATGTCGCCGAAAAACAAGTTTCATAAGAAGATGAAGCTCAATCCAGAATCAAAAACAAAAACAGGTATGGAGGACCAAACAAATTATTACCGAATAAATCCAAACTTAGTCATAAAATCAAAATAATCTCAATGATTCAACAGATTAGGGCTCTGATACAACTTGTTAGGGAAAACCCTAGATTAGAACTTAAAACCCCAAGATCAATCATGTCAAATCATCAAGAATACAAACAATAGATGCGGAAGCGTACCTGAATTCTCTGATGATGGGATATAGTGAAGAAACCCTTACTCCCAATTTAGGGACAATAACCTTATATCTATTTGCACAAGGTTCCTTATTTCCAATTTAGCCCATCATAAAATTGTAAATTATATCAGAGTATCCACACATATTAGCCCATACTTTATTAACTTATTAGGGTCATTATAAACTATTTGAGCCACCTTTAATATGATAGTATTAGACACTTAATTTAATATCTTATTATATTTATATAAGTCCATAAACCTTACACCACAATCATGAGCCAAATGGCCCTTCTTCCTGCACTTGTAGCAAATTTTGTTAACATAAGGTCTTGATTCCTTTTTCCTTCTTCCAGGAACTCTTTGTACAGTGTAATCTTCGGTATAGTTATCTTCACACATGGTTCTCTCCTTAACAAAGGGTTTTGCTACTTTCTTCTTCTTGCCATAGGGATCGCCATCAAAGAAGAAGAAATTAGAAAAACCCTTCATTAAGGAAGGAACCATGTGTGAAGATGACTATGCTGAGGATTCCACTGTACAGAGAGTTCCTGAAAGAAGGAAAAAGGAATCCAGACCTTGTGTAAACAAAACTTGCTAGAAGTGCAAGAAGAATGGCCATTTTGGCTCATGATTGTGGCACTCAGGGTGCTAGAAGCAAGATCAGGAACCCTTTCCTAGCGAATAAGCAAGTTTGGGTCCCGAAAGGATCCTTGAAGAGAATTAAGGGTGAAAAGACCCAAGGAAAGTTTGGCACCTGAAATGTTTGTTTGCTTAAGAAACCTGATTGAGGCAAGAATCATATAGGGAACTCGAACATGAATCAAGCCTTGAGGAATCTAATCATGAATAAAGAAGGAAGATGTTGTGCTTAATTCTTATGGATGATTCAACAATTAAAGAATCTTGGACTAAATTTTGATCGAGAAGGACATTAGGTATGCTTGAGGATTCTTGATTGAAATTTAAGTTCCTAAGGTACACATATTTCATATACTTTCTTTAGAACTCTTCATGATTATCTCAAAAGGAGAGTCAATATTTATTTTCAAAGCTAAGGTAAGGTTGAGAAAAAGGAAGAGAACAAACGTTGAATTCCTTTTATTTCCTTAATGTTTATTGTCAAGGGGAGGAATCTAGAAATGATAAGGAACCTAAATATGGTTATATTACTATTTTAGTTCCTTGTCTGGATATTCTGTGCTAAGTTTGCTTTTAGGAACCCTGATTGATTCATAGCCCCTTTATTATCATGTCAAAGGGGGAGAAGTATGTAAGTTTGCACTACTTAAGTTTGAAAGGTAATATTTATATCCCTTATCTATTTATTTCAATGAATGAGAGAGAAATACATAAAAGGGAGAGATATATTTTGAAATAGATCGGGGGAGGAACCTTCGTTTAAAGATCCTCATGTGTTGAAAGAATCTGTTATATAAGAACCCCTCTCATCTCCGTGCAAACTCAAAATGTTTGCCATGGTAAAAAAGGGAACATTGTTGGACTAAAATATGTATTTACTTATTTTCTGATTATTTTATATTATTATGTATATTTTTGTTTTTGATAACTTGTAAAAAGCTTGTTTTATGGATCAAAGTGCAAAATTTTATTTCTTTTATAGATATTTTTGGAAATATTATTTATGATTGATGAGCATTGATGAACTAATTATAATTGCTAATCATGTGTTGATACATTAGGAATGATTTCTATTGACTTATTTTATTTCGTATTTTGCTTAATCAATCAAAGGAATTTATTTTCTTACTTAGATTTTTATTTCAGGAAAGGATCCATAAAAGGAAAGAACTAGAATCTGCCAATCTCTTTCCTGATTGCTTGTTCATAAGAAATCCCGAGAGAAGTCAAATTACAAAATCAATTTATCTCTCAACAAATCATTTAAAATGGAAGTCAAAGGATGATGATCCACAAACATTGAAGAAATCAATTGCCAGTCGTTGGAGCTTAAATTCATATTATTTCCTTATGGAGCTTCCTAGTGCATCAAGTATATAATGAAGATCAAGCCAAATGCACAAGGTTACGGATTACAAGTGCTTAGTGTTGTTACATACATTCGTGAGTGGTTGCAAGACAAGAAGAGTGTTATAAAGAACTCGTTAAGGAAACTAATTATAACTCGTGGTGTTAGTTAAGGAAAAGCTTTTTATAAAGAACTCGTTAAGGAAACTAATTATAAGGAAAAACTTTTTTCTATAAGGAAAAACTTTTTCTATAAGGAACTAGTTTCATAAGGAATCCTAAATTGCTTGCGAAAAAGTTTTTAAATCCTATTCCCCCCCTCCCCCCTCTCTAGGATTGTTTCCTTGTGCTTTCTGACTAACAGTTAAGATCTCTTTACTTTAACCACAGTCCTCAACAAAACAAGACTTCAAACATTGTTTACTCTAGGTAACTCAAACTATGAGAGACAACTTATAGAAATGGGTTAAATAAAATAGTTGAACATATACATAATCAAAACATAATCATGCTTGGACATCAAAATGCTTAAATAAAACTCATATTGATCTATAAAGTATTCACTCCCAAACAATTATAGGTGCATTCATTAATAATCATCAACTAAAATCTTTATCATATAAGCTAGCCTTGACCGACGTGTCACCCGAAATCGCAATACTTAAAGTATAGTCAACATATTAATTCAATACATAGGTCATGTTCATGCATCATAAAAACTTTTCTGCACATCCCACCTAGGAGGGGAAGAAGTGATCAGTTCACTAACTTAGGAAACAAGATGGAAGGCGTTTCCTTTTATGCTAGGAGGCCTAAAAGCATAAGGAATCTAGTAGGGATCCAAAATTTTAATATTCTCACTATTTGTGTAACATCCTTATAAAATAATGGATGAAACTTATGCCTAACAAGAACTAACAATGCATGGCACAAAATAAAATTAAAAATACATGAGGCTCAGCCTCTACAAAAGCCGCGCAGGGCCCAGCTCAAAATACAAATAAAATAAAATCTATATAACTGCCCTTCTACACCCGACTCCCAGCACGACCTCAACGATCCTGAACCTGCACTAACACAACTGAAATGTTGTAGGGTGAGAATCTGGGGAGATTCTCAGTAGGGTTGTAGTCTCTCTACTTGAACCACAGTCCCCCACTCAACAACAAACTTCAAGCACAAGTTCACAGCATGCATTTCTAGCATACAAGCACAATTTATAAACATACATATTCACTAATTACTGAGCATCAACCAATTAATAATCATCACATTACATCTTCATCAAATAATAACCAACCAGATCAACAAATATCACAATATTTGTAAAATAGGAAGCTGGAAGTAAAATAAAATCTATCTAACTCTGATACACGAGCACAGCTGTAGGTTAGGAGTTTTAGGAAGAGTCATAGGTAGAATGACCTTGGATAAGAGTGTCTCATCACCGCTGAGCCATGGCAGTGTGTGGTTGGAGCCATTGTCTTTTCAAGGAACGTTGTAGGCTTTCGTTAGGGATTGTGGAACTTTCCTTGGTGTTGATATTGTTTCTTTTAAATGTTATGCTAATGGGAACGGCCAATCCTATTAGTGTCTCATTTATTAGAAGTGATTCTATTACCAAGGATTGGGAACACTATCCCTAGAATTGATTATGGGTTAGAAGTCCATTCCGGACATGGTGATTCGTAGGAAAGGAGGAAATTGGAATCAGAGTTTGCAGCGGAAGCTTGGTGCAAAATTTCGAGGAAGAAATTTTATTCAAGTGGGGGAGAAATGTAATACCCGAATGTTGTAAGGGACTAATTTGCAACTTCTGAAAGTTGGCATGATAATATAAGTAATTATATTTGTGAGCATGAACATGATAAGTGGGATTAGAATGTAATAACTGAGAAAGTTGTGAGAGAAAAGAAATGTTAGGGAGTGTTTTAATAGAAGTTAGAAAGTTTGGGGGGGAGAATTATAGTTTTCCCCAAAGTTTTTAAGAAAGCAATTATAAAGAAGAGGAAGAGCTGGTCACGGCAGAAACGGAAACCAGAGTGGAGGTTGAGGAAGTGAGAAAGATTGGCAGATATCTTCACATCCAACGATCCGTTTTCAACGTTCTACCCCTCGAATCGAAGCTGGGAAAGAGGCGAAGCTAACCCTGGTTTGAGTTTGCAATTCCAACGGTTGGATAGGGAGTAATTCGAGATCGAAAAATGATGCCAGTTTTGGTAAATATGCAGAATTTCTGGAGTTTGAGGGACCAAATCGTTTCTAGGTAGGGTTCTTCTCTTTCTCCTCACTTCAAAGCATACTTCTCTCATTTGTTTGCTTAGGATTATCTGAAGTTGAATGATTTTGTGATAATCTTGATGCATGTATGTTTTATGACATGATAAGAGTTATTTAAGGCATGATAAGAGTTCTTTATTGTGATTAAAGTTAGTTGAATATGTTTAGTATGAGAATTGGTCAAGAATGCTTGAAGTTGGAGAATTAGGGTTTATATGTGTTTATGACATTTTGATGAATATATGATATTATAATTGATATTTGATGGGTTT